>VMBQ01002643.1:102093-120020 GCA_007657795.1 Dreissena rostriformis
TATCCCGTTCTTCGTCTTACAAATCAAACGTATCCCGTTCTTCGTCTTACAAATCA
This sequence comes from Dreissena rostriformis, assembly GCA_007657795.1. Classification (NCBI taxonomy): domain Eukaryota; kingdom Metazoa; phylum Mollusca; class Bivalvia; order Myida; family Dreissenidae; genus Dreissena; species Dreissena rostriformis. The sequence continues at coordinate 102,150 of VMBQ01002643.1, forward strand.
AACGTATCCCGTTCTTCGTCTTACAAATCAAACGTATCCCTTTCTTGCATATTGGAAAATGAATACCATAGCATGCTACTCCGTGAAATTCACGAAGACATGTATTATATTCGAGAACTGCCGATTCTTTTACAAAAATATAAAACTTAAAAAACAATCACGAAAAAACTAATTATCTTTCTCGCTTTTTCAGATGTCTCACTTAAGTCACCATAAAATTTTAATTTGTGTTGAATTCATGAAGTACTATGTACTCTCCGTGTACGACCTAATGGTTTATAAAGCAACTCACGAGGCAGCATTGACCTCCTTTTCTTTCCTATTATACACATTAGTAACCGGAACATATCCCCGCGCGTAGGGCCTTGCGTAGATCCATTTAGACACTCAGCTTCTTCGTGTTTTGCCAAGCAAGTCACATACACAAATATACACAAATACAATTATAAGTCATATTTGAACTCGATTGTGTAGATTCTTAATTTTTTCACCAGAATATTAATAGGATTATTTATATAAGCCTGTGTAGCGCCCATGAAGACTGACTGTATCATCTCCGTGTATTGCCAATAATTTACCAAAATTAATCAAAAACAACAACAAAACTTAAAACTCACATGTAACCACTGATTTAACTTGTTTTCCCTTCAGATTCGTTACCTAGGTCACCGAAACATCAACCCATTAGTGGCGGCCTGCGTAGAACCATTGAAGACCTGCATCCTTTCCTTGTACTGTCCGAAGGGCAGCCTCCTCGATGTCTTAGAAAATGACAACATTAAGCTCGACAAGATCTTTAAGGTCTCATTTGCGACTGACATTGCTAAGGTACTGGAGCCCGGTTTTTAGTTATCTGACCTTAATTTTACATTTATATAGAACATTAAAATGCATAAACGCTTAACACAAACCTAAATAATAATTTAAGTTCTTTATTAGTTGTCATGTCCTCGTGTTTTCCTGCCCAAAAATTGTGGTCATAAATAAAAAATTTCGATGTGACACAAATAGTCGTAACTAAAAGTTGACAAAGATCTTTTATAAGATCATTGGTTTACCTTTATTTGTATGATCCATCCAATCTGAGTTCATATTTTTTCAAAGTTCTCGTTTATCATAGACAGTACTTAAGTACTTAACGACCGCATTTCCGATGTGTGTATACATTGTTTCGTTTCATACGCCACATTAACCATTACCATTTAGACGTCCACCACACAACTAATTGGAACGTTTTTGTAATAGGAAGGCTTTGCTATTACTTGGTAGTAATTGCTATAATATCCTCTATACATGGTCAAACATGGCCACGAGTTAGCTATGTCGTGGCCACGAAAGAGGAGTGCAATTAAAAAAAGGGCGATCCAGTAAATAAAGGCAGGGTGCATTAAATAAAAGAGGAGAGAATTTGAGCTATCTCGAGATCCCGACTTAGCTAACTAGTGGCCACGAGTAAGTCAGCCAATCAACTTTTTTGGAACCGCTTTTTTAATTGCACTCCTCTTTTATTTAGTTTTGCACTCATGTTTTTTCTATATCGTGGCCACGACATAGCTAACTCGTGGCCACGGGTTAGTAAGTGGTGGCCTCGAGTTACTAAGTCGAGGCCACGAGGTAGTAAAAAAAGAAGAGTGCAATTTAAAAAAAGAGGAGTGAATGTCACCTCTATGCCACCGTAAACACCTGTTGTATTGATGACGATTTTTAATGGTTGTATCGCTAAGTCATCACGACATTTGTAAGTATTTAAAAGAATCTCAAACAATACTTGATTCGAATTGAAAATTGAATAAAAATAACACATTATAAGAAAGATCCAATATAGATATTTATATTTTAAGTAAATGTAGTAATTAGATTTATTGATAATCTGCCTGCACTAAATCATCGTTTAAAATTATCTGTATCTGCCATCAGGTCGTATTCATTTGTCAGCTTTTCGATGCTGTTTTCTTTTTTATGGACTCCATGCTCGTTTTACTTGTCTGCACTTCATTGTTGTTTTCATTTTTCTTAACTTCATGATCGTTTTCATGAGTTTGCACTTTATGACTGTTTTGATAAGGGGATGAGTTACTTGCATGCATCAAAAGTAAAAAGCCATGGGCACCTCAAGTCATCAAACGTGTTCATTGACCCCCACTGGACGTGCCGCATAGGCGACATCGCTATGCCCCACTTCCGGGACGGGGAACGATCACTTCCGGATAGTGAGGTCAACAAGAATAACCGTAAGTCGGAGAAAGACATAATCTGTGTCAAAGCAAAAGGGGATAATAATGTGATAGTTTTTTATCATACTTTACTCGCTACGAAATTTCTAAGCGGGATCACAAAGTTACAGCTTTCACTAAGAAAATTCGTATCTAGTAAAGTCGAGATATCAAGCGAATATTAATTCGAAATAAACACTAATCACTGTATTACTGATATGGCCGGAAAGTGAGCGGCAATTTAAAAAATAAACAAAAGTAATAAGGATAAAAAACTGCGAAAAATACCTGTCTCAGCATGGACGTCGCCATCTTAAATATCACGGGATTACCCCCCTCTGAAAGCAAGTCGGAAAGCAGTTGGATTAGAATCACTTAGGCCAGGTGTTTAAATTAAACTATCGGAAACTATCAATCCACGCGCCGATATTCGAATGGTTCCAAGAATATATCATCCCATCAATGCTTCCATTGCAAACCACGGGGTACTAAGTTCATTCCTTACTTTATATTATCTTTTTCATGTTAGACTGTATAAATTTAGTGCCCATTCCTGTAAATAGTCAAAGACTAATTCACATTTGTTTTTCCTCTGTTATTAAAGAATGTAGTTAATATCATAATACTCATCTTTAATGTGTCTACCTTTACCTAATAAGATCTAAATGAGCCTCGCTCTGTTAAAAGAAGGTTTACTGCATTTGCGTCAAGAGACGTCCCATATTATCCTGTAGAGTTCGCACATGCTTATCAGGGACGACACTTTGCGCCCACACTGGATTTTCGCTTACAGGAAACTACATTAAAACAAAATTTACCATAAAAGTGGAAAGTGTCGTCCCTGATTTGCCTCTGCGGACTGCACAGGCTACTCTGGGACGACACTTGATGCACATACATTCAAACCCCATTTTCACAGAGCGCGGCCCATATATGGCACACCAGCTTTAGTGTTTTGTCTATTTCAGAGTTGCTATGGACAGCACCTGAGTTGCTACGCGACCAGACTGTGAGCGCCCGAGGTTCCCAGAAGGGTGACGTGTATTCGTACGGAATCATTTTACAGGAAATCATTCTGAGATCCGGTCCATATTCGTATAACAATCTAGATCCGGAAGGTAATGTGATTGGGATGGTCACATGAATATCGATGCTATGATGATGACAATAATTATGAAAGACAGACAGACTAGCATTTTATTAAAGACTTGTACATAGTACATCGTCTAAATACATACATTTACAAAGAATATGTTAACATGATAAGGCATTTATATTTTCGTATTGTGTCAAGAAAAGCAACAGTTCGGAAAAAGGTGTTAAGTTAACATAAGTGACCATATCATTTCTGTAGTGTAGATGAGAAAATATTGAATATGCATTTGAATTTGCAACACATATAATACAGACGTGATTAACATTTTTTAAATAAATACAATGATTTTTTGCTCTAAGAGTTTTTTAATCTGCTAACAATTTTAAAATAATACCATTTACATTTGCTTCAATTGATAAATGCTAATAATTGTTCCATCGACGGTGATGTTCTCAAAGACGATTATGCTTGTGAGTTCGGTCATGAGTAATGCCCTGTTTAAATGACCACGTTGTTGTGGCTATTATTGTTAATGGTGATGAGGATGCTGACGATGTTACAGCAGCTATTGTAATTACGATTACGAACCGTTGTTAATATTGAATGTGGCGCCTATAATATATACACCAATAACAAGCTTGCATTATATGTTAACAAAGCCTTTACAGTACGAAACTTGTTTAATCTTTACTATGATTATGCTTAGACAATTATGACACATGCGTATATAAACATGTTATGTACATGTATCATGATAACAAGGATAGACCTTTCACTTATTTTTCTTGTTTGTATATAAAGATTTACTATATTAAAACATAATGTTCTACTCACTTGACCATTCGTTTGTTATATACATAACATTTATGTGCTTTATACTTATGGACAAATGTCTATTGTATCAACGATAAACTCTAACACAATCTAAGTATTGATGGAAACCCACTTTGACCGATATATGTTTGTTATTTAGCTAGCACACAGACAATATTAAATGTATCGCGTTCTGAGAAAACTGGACAAAATGCAGGTGCGTAAAGTGTCATCTCAGATTAGCCTGTGCAGTCCGCACAGGCTAATCAGGGACGACACTTTCAGTCTAAACTGGATTTTCGCTAAGAAGATACATCATTTAAACGAAGAATTCCATAAAAGCGGAAATTGTCGTCCCTGATTAGCCTGTGCGGACTGCACAGGCTAATCTGGGATGACAATTTACGCACAAGCATTTTGCCCAGTTTTCTCAGAACACGACACAAATAACTAACATAGTGAAGTCAAAGGGAGCTGCCAATCCTGCAACTATATTCAACAACCACATCTGGAATTTCTACGACACTGATCTATATGCTTGTATTAAACCATTTCCTTTGTTTTCTTGTAACTTCCAATTCACTAACACTCATGTTCATTAATTAGTTAATGCGTAAATACCTTAAAATAGCTATGTGCTTTCCAAACTTCAGTTATCCTTCAACTTATAATCGAAAAGCAGACGCCCCCATTCAGACCGGAAGTACCGGCGGAAGAAACCATACCGGAAATGGATGACGTGATGCGCATGTGTTGGGAAGAGGTCCATATGTTCCGCCCGACCTTTGATACGGTCTTAGAATTGTTGAAGAAAATGAATAACGGAAAGTTAGTTGTTTCTGTTCGATTAAAAAAATGTCGAGAAAAAAATGCGACTTTTTCAGTTGGTTCGATTCTTGCCACTTTAGGCTTAGCATAAAATGCGCAAAAATACATCGATGAACTAACAGCTGGCCTGCCAAATATAATAGTTGCCTGAGATAGATTTCTAAATACAACTGCATTAAATCTTGGTATCTTTCGCCAACAGTCCGAACAGCATATGTTGTTAATAGAAGATAAACTCAATATTGTTTTAATACTACTGATCCTCATTAACGATACATTTGAGCCTCGCTCTGTGAAAAGGGGGCATAATGCATGTGCGTAACGTGTCGTCTCAGATTGATCTGTGCAGTCCGCACAGGATTATCAGGGACGACACTTTCCGCTGTTATTGTATTTTTTCTGTAAAGGAAGACTGTTCTGGACGAAAATTCAGTTTAGGAGGAAAGTGTTTTATACTGTGCAGTCTTGAGAATGATTCTGGTACAACCATACTTCATACCTCGTGCGGTGTTTATCAAAAGCGAACTGTTTCCTTGACGATAAACTAACTATGAAATGCTCCATAACCGATTAATGGGTCCGATTATTATTTTCAATCCGAGTTAAACTACTGTAATGCTAGTTCTTTCGGACAGCAAATGTACTAAACATTTGCCGTATAAACGAAAAGCGTCTGGCACATTTAAGCTAAAACTATGTGAACTTATCAACCGCTGCTGAAAAACGTCAATTTTTAAAAGGAAAGCGTTTGGTTTCCAGGACAACGAATCTGGTGGACCAGATGGTGCATATGATGGAGAAGTACGCGGACCATCTGGAGGAACTCGTTAACAGTCGCACACAGGAGCTAGAAATAGAACAGAAGCGCACCGAAGATCTGCTGTGTAGGATGTTACCCAGGTTTGCATTGTTACCATTGTTTGTGTTAAACAGTTACGTAAAGTGAATGCCCTTGGTAAGAGTATTTTATCTGGATGTTAGTGCACAGTCGCACACAACAGCTAGAGATGTGTATGGTATTTACATAGGTTTGAATACTTAGTAGCAACTTTTTTTGTTACCGTAATACCTGTACGTTTAGTTGCCGCTCCTTTTTTAAGCAAATTCTTCACCCTTTGCGTTTCTCAGATGTTAACACTTATAACAATTTGTGTTACTCAGGAAGGAACACTACCAAATCGAGCTCCCTCCTTTTGTGTTACTCACTATCCTTGTGGTAACCACGTACACACTGTTACCACCAACAGTATTTATTGGATAATTCGCTTTATTTGAATGCGTCCGCTGTGGTTTTAGGTAAGAACAATCATTGGACTGTGTATTTCCCAAGTAGAACAGTTACCAATATTTGTGATTCGAATGAAGGCTAAATCTTTATAGAGTAACATACCTTTATATCACTCAGTTAAAAACGGTCACCGTCGTATGGTATACCAAATTGCGTTTATTGCCCGCCCTTTGGGTAGCAAAGTTGCCCATATTTACCGCCCATGGTAACCATATTATTTTTAACCCCAAGAAGTGTGCATATTCGCACACCTTGGCGCGACACTGAAAACAAATGAACCAATGTGTGCTGGTGCAGATTGAGTTTGATTTATAATTGGTCCGTATGTTGATCAGATCGATAGCGAACGACCTGAAGCTGGGCAAGATGGTCGCACCGGAGACGTACGACAGCGTCACCGTATTCTTCTCCGACATTGTCGGGTTCACGGCTCTGTCATCGGAGAGTTCACCAATGGAGGTTGGTGTGTTTGTTTTTTCTTTCGACGTTTTCAGCTGATATCAGTTTAATCACGGGGATCTGTGAACTAACTCTGTTCAGAATCATCTGGTTTAAGTCAACATACTTATGCCAGTCACTGCCCTTCTTGAATTAGAGGACGGGGATGGTCGTAGAAAAGATGTTATCACCAATCCAACACATGTCGGCGGAATCAAATCCTCGGTTTCAATATTATTATTTTTATTATTGTTAAGAAAAATCCTCAAATGTGTTCTTTATCAATCGTTCAAATTTAAGTCAACAGACTAAATATTCCGTATTAGATCAATGCTATTCGTTTTTCCGATTCCATATTACCGTACTAGCTGGATTTTTTTTAATGGTATCATATAATTATGTTATTATATAACAATGATCTAACGATATTTGCAGATACATTAAAGTTTCACTTAAAATGCAAGTAACAAATAAAATGAATTGACTGAGATTATACAGAAAGAAATTGTACAAACACTTATAGTTGCACTCGTTCGTATATTTATATTTATGTTGTTATTTTGTTCCTCCAGGTCGTTAATTTTCTGAACGATCTCTACACGCGCTTCGACACGATTATTGAAGACTATGATGTATATAAGGTAACATAAAAGTTTAAACCGTGATTATGCTTTGTATTTCAGTATATAAGTGTATGTTTTTTTCACATTAATACGTACAATACGTGGATACATTTGGACGGGTATGCAGCTGACATATCGTAATGGGCGGCCCGAGAGAGGAGTCCAATGTATGTATATGTGTCGCGTTCTGAGAAAACTGGTCAAAATGCTTGTGCGTAAAGTGTCGTCCCAGATTTGCCTGTGCAGTCCGCACTGGCTAATCTGGGACGACACTTTCCGCCTAAACTGGATTTTCGCTAACAAGAGACATCATTCAAACGAAAAATTCCATAAAAGCGGAAATTGCCGTCCCTGATTAGCCTGTGCGGACTGCACATGCTAATCTGGGATGACAATTTACGCACATGCATTATGCCCAGTTTTCTCAGAACACGATACATATGAGTACGTCAGCTGTGTACGTGTCCAAATATATAGAGGATATGTGTTTGATTTGGTGGAGTATCGATTATAATTCACGAGTGATCATATAAACATATTTTTTTCTATGGTCACAAGTGAATAAAATTCAATATACCACCAAATCCAACAAAATTTGTAAATTTTTAATGCTTACAAATGACTACTTTGTATAAAATATTTAAAAACAATGTTCCGGTAAAACAGTAAAAATTATCGATACATTTCACTATTAAATTTCTCTGTTTGAAACGGTGGATTATCAGTTTAAATTGACTGATTTTTCTCTATAAACCACTGGAAAGCATACAATAAAACCATTTAATATTCTTATTTGTATTATTAACGTTCAATCTCTATACAAACAAGTTTTCGTTTCGTGTATTTCAATATGCTCATTTTCATAATATTTCCGCGAAAGAGCGTTTAATTTAAAGACGCTGTGCGGGCGTAAGCTCTATACATCGTCTTTCTCGAGAAATAAGCTTCGGCGAGGCCTTCATGATGGAAAAGGTGTTCTAATAACTAACACAAACCTATTGCAAAACAAAATGAACGCAATATCTTAAAACCAACGTATACGTAAATATCGCACAGGTGGAAACCATTGGCGACGCCTACATGGTGGTGAGCGGCCTACCTCAGCGGAACGGTAACAAGCACGCCGGCGAGATAGCGACAATGTCTCTTGATCTACTCAGCTCCGTGACTACGTTCAGAATACGGCACCGGCCCGATAAGCAGCTACAGATGCGGGTCGGCATACATAGTGGTGAGGCCAGCATTTAGTGTTCTTTTTCGGCGTAGCTGTATACGCCAGCTTTTAACCTTAGCCTGACCTTTGTAAGCGACCAATCAATTCGGATATAAAATTTCCCGCCGGTGGGCCTGAAACTTTACGCAGTAGAAAACGTGTAATCTACAAACAGATTTCGCATTAACATTAATATGTTATTCCATCGACATGCTATTTTTTGAAAGTATAGGGTATGAAAAGGGATACTACAGTTCGTTTAGCAACGATGTTAACTGCGTATTCAGCATGAAACAATTGTATCTCTAATGATAACCAGCGCCAGAGCTTTGTACTTAAAGGCTGTGTTCTCATATTTGGTAATTACTACGATATTGCATTCTGTGCATTCATTCATTTTAGATCATATAAGTATTGTTGTTTAGTAACCGAATATACGCTTTGACGAAAAAAAATTGTTTTCGAAATTGACCGTTAAACACGTAAATGTTTAAAGCTTTAAACAAGCCGTCGTTCCAACAGTGGAATTGTTACCTCACTTTAATGCAATGCATTCCAACCCGCAAGGTATCAAGGTCAGTTTGCGGTCAGTTACAGAACTCGTTATATAAACGCTATCGCGTAAACTATGTGCACTTGAAGTTTATTTTGATCAGAAAGATACTTAATAAAGATATTCGGCAATATTATTATGGTATGTCAATCATAGATTTTTAATGTGTTTTAACAATTGCGTGAAATGGACCAATTTTGAATTTAATTAGAAATATTTATCCATTTATACCAATTTATTAAGCATGAGCACGATGATTCACGATGTTTTTAATAATGGAAGCAAATAAGATTCGAGTGATGCCGGCTGACCTATATGCTTTCATTTATTTTCATGCTTCTTGTGTTTTCTATTTTGTAAATACAGATATCTAAGTAATAATATCTAATAAAGAGAAATAAGCCACGAAATCTGGCGCAATACCCCGTAGTTTATTTGCGTGTGATGCAGATAAGAACATAAAAAAGGCATTCGCTATTTTTGATCTAATACATATAAATTTTGATCGTTCATAAACACCGACCACAATCAACGCCGTATATCTTTTTTTTTAAAGATATTTCTTGTAACAATATCATCTAAAAATCTAGGTTAGCTCGGCCTTTCGGAACTACATTGTTTTGATGCACGAGCTACTTTTCTAGATGAATAAGGATGGCCAATAACAACAATCTTTCAACGTTTTGACAACGTTCTTTCTTTGCATGTAAAAGATAATATATCGAATAGGACCAAATGTAGCAAACACGTAAACACACAACCATCTCCTTGCGTACTTTGCAACTTTCATTTTCTTCCTATATTGCCAGAACTTTTTTAAAGATTATTTATTTGTGTTTTTTTTAACGTTTTTTAATAATCTCTGCAGGCTCGGTATGTACCGGTGTGGTCGGACTGAAGATGCCCAGGTTTTGCCTGTTTGGGGACACTGTCAACTATGCATCGAGAATGGAGTCCAGCAGTCTTGGTGAGTAACTGCATCTCAGGTTACGAACATTGTAAAATTTGAGAATAAGGTCAAATCATCAAATAACTGTTTTGGAAATTGTAGTTAAAAGTTATCATACACAGTAATATAGTGTTTTAATTGTAACAGTTTAAACTGTTTGGTAAAAACATTAAGTAAGCATAGATGTTGGTGCTCAGCGATAATAAATTTTCGAAAATTGGTTCGGAAGGAATATGTGGTTATAATATTAAATAATACGGGTTCGAGGTTTTGATAAGCTCTGTGAAAAAATGTTCATGTCGTAAACAAATCAGTGCCAAAATTCTTCAGATGGAATTGTTGACATTACATAGTCTTATGACATATGACATAATCTTTGCGTGCATGTTTGTCCTAGAAAAAAAAATAGAATAAGAAAAAAGACAAGCATATGGGCTATTAATGTCATTTTATGTTTCCAGCTTTGCGTATTCACGTGAGCCCCCAGTGTAAGCGCATTCTGGACCGGCTGGGTGGGTATTACTTCCACTGCAGAGGCCCGGTCACTATGAAGGTCGGTGCCAGTATCAACCATAATATACGAGCCTCGCTCTGTGAAAAGAGGGTTTAATGCATGTGCGTAAAGTGTCGTCCCAGATTAGCCTGTGCAGTCCGCACAGTATAATCTTGGGACGACACTTTCCGCCTTAACTGGATTTTTGTCAATAAGAGTCTTCCTTTAAACCAAAAATACAATAAAAGCGGAAAGTGTCGTCCCTTATAAGCCTGTGCGGACTGCACAGGCTAATCTGGAACGAAACTTTACGCACATGCAGTAAACCCCCTTTTCACAGAGCGAGACTAATATTATGTTTATTCTTACATGCGTCCAGTTTTTCAATTTTTTAAATCAACAGTCATGCTTAAACTTGTTCCAAATGTTTGCAAATTAGCTCGCATGTTAATTCTTGACCTTCGTGAACATTACCGAACATTACCGTATGCTTCTCGATGATTTAAGAAACAACAAAAAAAAAGTTTCGTAGTAAAGAATTTTAAAAGCCCTACACGACACCGGACCAGGAAAACAAACATTATAAAATAAAGTTATCATTCTTATGCACAAACACCTATCGAATAATGTAAAATTGAATATTTGTTCGTTAGATTAACACCACTGTTGCCTTATAATGTGGCTTTTTAACGACTCTAGCTAAATCTCTCGTGTTTGAAAACCTAAGCATTATACCTGCAAATCGATCTTTATTTGCAGTAAACAACGATTAATCGAAAGTTATTTCTTCTAAAGTGTAAATCGCTTTATCAACATGCGGCGAAATAAAGGAAATATGATATTCGTTAGAAGCATCTTACGTTTATAACGAGTTTTATGACTACGATATTTTGAAAAGATATATACACATTACATAAAAAGAAGAGGTATGGACAGTGATTTTAGTTTCAGATAAAGTATAAAATCGAAATATTGATCTTTGTAATTATTATTTTCAGGGCAAGGGGGAGATAACGACGTTCTTTTTGCTCAGTAAAGAAGGCTTCAACAAACCATTGCCAGACCTTAAACTTGCTGTTCCTATAGAAGCGCATGAGTTTAAATAACAAAACCCAATCTCCATGACTCAAACTTATGTGTTGTTTCATACTAGAGAAAATTGCTAGGTTGTGCATCCATTAAATTGTAAGGTGACATATCGTTCGAAGCGGTATTAAACTATCCCAAACTCCTAGCAGCGTTACCTCCCCTTTGGGGCTAGTGTAATACAATGCATTGCAATGGAAGGATTTCCACTTTGTTTTAACGTTTCTTATTTTATGCAACTCTGTGTTAATTTCTTCTAAAAAATGTTAATGAGCCTCGCTCTGTGAAAAGGGGGTGTAATGCATGTGCGTAAAGTTTCGTCCCAGATAAGCACATGCTAATACAGGACGACTCTTTCCGCCTAAAATGGATTTTTGTTAAGAAGAGACCTTCTTTAAACGAAAAATATAATAAAAGGGTAAAGTTAAATCCCTGATAAGCCTGTGCGAACAGCACAGGTTTATCTGGGACGACGATTTACGCAGTAAACCCCCTTTTCACAGAGCGCGACAAAAATGTAAAGGTGGGATATATAAAATAAAAATGTTTTGAGTATATTTGATCATTTGTATGTGTCGTGTCATGCTTTTGTAAAATAAGACCGTCGTGGATAAAGCTGATTTTTGAAACGCACTTCGAGTATGATAATGTTACAAAATGATGGGTGCATTTTAAACGTCATTATACAATACTATGTTGGGTTTGATATGGTAATGTTGATTATTGTGCAATGTTTACACCGTGTAGAATATACCTCTATGTGAATAAGGCTCTATTTTAGTGATTATGATGATGATAATGATAATGACGACGACGACGATGATGATGATGATGATTGTGGTGATGGTAATGATGAAGGATGATAGAACAATCATAGACAGGAGATGCAACTTTCGAAACAATTAGTCATAGTGTCAAATTTAACATGTATTGAACTTTGACTCAAAATGACATCGTCAATGTGAATGTCCTGCCTTTTAAATCTACGATTTATTTGTCTTACCGTTCTTATCAAATTGCTCTTAAGTTAATTCACACTATAAACTTTGCGAATTAGTTTTTTCTTAAATTCCCATTCACCGTCGCGTTATCTTTCATATATTTCATCAGTTGTAACATATTCATCAAATTATTTAAGACCATGACGATACGTTTAAGATACAGGCCAACCAAACAAAGCACGTAGTATTACTATATATAAATATACAAAATTCATAAATTAATACTGGTTAATGAGACTGAATATTTGTGGCGTGTTCTGAGAAAACTGGGCAAAATGCTTGTGCGTAAAGTGTCATCCCAGATTAGCCTGTGCAATCCGCACAGGCTAATCAGGGACGACACTTTCCGCCTAAATTGGATTTTCGCTAAGAAGAGACATCATTCAAACCAAAAATTCCATAAAGCGGAAATTGTCGTCCCTGATTAGCCTGTGCGGACTGGACACGCTTATCTGGGATGACAATTTACGCACAAGCATTTTGCCCAGTTTTCTCAGAACACGCCACAAATATTCATACAACTTAATTCATTCGTACATATGGAATCTGTAATCGATGCTTCTACTCATGTCGATGATGATGATTTTGATAAGGGTTTGTATAAATAAGTATAACTCAGAATAGATAGTAATTTACGTACATCGATGGAAAAATCTCGACTTACACAATAGGTTTGCAAACGGACGGATAACAGAAACAAGCGCGTGAAATGCCCTGGCCTATTTAAAAACCAAAATAATGCACAGAGCTTCAAACACGCCAAAGAACATGCATACACGTGTGTACGTTTCTTATCATTCCGCATCGAATAACTCATGGCATAGTTACGCTCAAGCAACAAAATGGATAGTGAATAAGGCGACTGCGGTGATTAAACTACGTTTGACATGGTAAGCGAACATTTATATCTTTTTTGAACATATTTGCTTAACATAGTTACTAAGTTAATTTTTATCTATATAGTAGTCCAATACTGCTTCGTGTGCTTCTTCACGGCGTACGAGAATGTGTGAAACATAGTGACAGGCAGAGTGTATTTATCTACCGTAGACACATGATCGATAGATCGCTGGTATGAAAGTTGCAGACTTAATAAAATGTACGGCGTGCAATTCTACAAATAACAGCACTGTCATAAAGTAGAATCGTGTAATGAGGATGTGCTTAAAGGGACTGTCCACTAGATTTTGGAATGTATTGAAGCTTGTCATTAAATGCTTTAAATGCTTTATATTGATAAATTTAAACATTTTAACTAAAAATCTCCAGTAAAAAAACAAGAATACAATTTAAAAAAAAGGAAAAAAAGTAACCCTCAACAGGGCTCGAACCACTGACCCCCGGGTTCCTGGAGTCCTAGAGTAAAAATCTACCTGTTTAGACCACTCGACCACGGACGCTCATGTTTATTGCGGATGTATTTTTTAGCTATATAAGCAATCCTCGTAGGTTCCCAAAATATCGTTTCGCGTCGCGCGACGCCTTATCTAGTGGACAGTCCCTTTAATTTAAGCTTCATATGTATATGACATGTGTAAGTACACGGATGCCTTACTGAGATAAGAAAGCGGTCAATTTCCTATGCTAACTGCCTATAGCGTGTGCTATCTACCTAAATGTTATGACAAAGTAGTAGTAAGAGAAGAAGTAGTAGTAAAAGTAGCGGTAGCCATAGCGGTAGCGATAGCGGTAGCTGTGTGACGTAATTAATTATATTGTTCGTTGAAGACACACAGAAACAAACACCAGTTCATTAGAGTTTTCATCTCGATTTATTTCTGTTGAGTATTTTCTAACTCAACGCTTGCTAATGTTCGTGAAATACAATCTAACAGCGTGGCGGGCCAACATGGTCGCCACGACACGAAAACGTGACTTCTCTGGTAACTGGCTCAAGGTGGACTGACTTTCTACCTCAACATCTAGTTTTATATTCAAATACACATTAACATAAAATAATGATATTCTTTACAACATATTTGATTGGTCAAAGTGATTAACAGAGCACCCGTTGATTTCCCTTATGTCAGCAGCGTCGACTACTCCATCAAATAAATGCCCTGTTAAACATACAGACTCTAGATATATACTATCTTTGATCTTTCACCTTGTTGACTTATTCTATTGTACAATGAGTGCAGGGATATGTTATGTTTACTTGCTATTGATAAACTTTCCATATTTTGAACCAGTTTCTACATGCAAGACATCAACCCAAATATTTTAAACACTTATGATGACCAAATCCATTTACAAATTCCTACCATATTATTAATGTCTATCTGTAATTAAATATAACATAATGTTTGGTGGTGGCGATAGCGGTAGCGATGCTGGTAGAGGTGGTGGTAGCGGTGGTGGTGGCGATAGCGGTAGCGATGGCGGTAGCGATAGCGGTGGCGTGGCGGTAGCGATAGCGGTAGCGATGGCGGTAGCGGTAGATATAGCGATAGCGGTAGCGGTGAACAGTAGCAGGAGCAGTAGCAGGAGCAGTAGCAGTAACATTAGCAGGAGCAGTAGCAGGAGCAGTAGTAGGGGCAGTAGCAGTAGCAGGAGCAGGAGCAGGAGCAGTAGCAGGAGCAGGAGCAGGAGCAGTAGCAGCAGCAGTAGCAGTAGCAGGAGCAGTAGTAGGGGCAGTAGCAGGAGCAGAAGCAGGAGCAGTAGCAGGAGCAGTAGCAGTAACATTAGTAGCAGGAGCAGTAGCAGTAGCAGGAGCAGTAGCAGTAGCAGGAGCAGGAGCAGTAGCAGTATATTTTATTTTGAGCGTGTTGTTCTTCGTGTTTTTATTGTTTGTGTTTTCTAAATGTTTTCGTTGTTCGTGTCCGTTGTAATGATATTGTTCATATCAATATCCGTGTTTTGTTTTTGGTCATGCCGTTCGTAGTGATGTAGTTCGCCTTGTTTGTTTTGCTGCTGTACAAGTGGGAAAGCAACATTTTACACCAAATGTCGGTTTGGATTCTCAAACATTTTATTTCACTTAATTTTATGGTCAAAACAACGATGTATGAGGTAAAAATCATATAACGTATAGCAGTCTGATTTTCTCTTTCATTCACTAAGTTGACCGTGTTGGTTTGCAATTACGGTAAATCAAGCATTTTTATCTGTGGTCTAAGTCAGAAAGATCATCTAGGATAATTTCAGTAATTTTATTCATTTCTTGACTTGACAAAACTTCGCATTGCCTTTATTTTAGGAATAAATTGAACATACATTGCTATTTGTTAAGATAATATGTTCAGTCTTAACGTAGATTTGTTTTAAGATCTTTGATTATTACAGGGCCCCATGTTTTATATCATCAAAGATCTAACGACATATTTTGTCTGTTTAATCTCGATGGGAATGTATGTGGCGTGTTCTGAGAAAACTGGGCAAAATGCTTGTGCGTAAATTGTCATCCCAGATTAGCCTGTGCAGTCCGCACAGGCTAATCAGGGCCGACAATTTCCGCTTTTATGGAATTTTTCGTTTAAATGATGTATCTTCTTATCGAAAATTCAGTTTAGACGGAAAGTTTCATCCCGGATTAGCCTGTGCGAACTGCACAGGCTAATCTGGGATGACACTTTACGCACATGCATTATGCCCAGTTTTCTCAGAACACGCCACATATTGGTAACACCATATGTAAATTGCGGTATCTTCCAGAAATAATGGGTTTGAGAGATATCTAAGGCATGGATTGACTGAAATTATAATATCAGCATTTATGTTTGCTTTAAACTGGTAATCATTTCTTAATACTAGTAATACCAGGTTTAATAAGAAGGATGCCTGGTTTTTATTTATCTTTTTTGTCTCCATGCCTACAGGCTTGAGGTTATCATTTCGTCGATAATACATAAATTGATATCAATAGTTTAACAACACAATACATTATTAAATATTATTATCTGGCATACATTTATTAAAAATATATTTTCCCTTTTAAAATTGCGCATGTTCACGTTGTTTCAATTTGTTATGGAAAAACATTTGTTCTCTAGTAAGAAGTTCCTAGTGATTTGGTTTTCTAGGACTTAAGCAAAGACAAGCTTGTGAGGAAGACGCTGGATAATTACTCCGGGGCCTCGAATCTTATGCACAACGAGAAAGTGCGAGAACTTATGGCGGCAGGGGAGACAATCTATCATTTCGGATTCGGTCAATCCCCGTTCCCCATAATGGCCAAAGCCGCCGAAAGGCTGAGCAAACATGCATCAAAGGCTGCTTATCTGCCAGTGGCTGGTAACTTTATATTTATATCCAGCGAACAACGTGAACCGTTTTTACATATCTTCTTAACATTTCTGTACATAATACACGTATTTTAACCCTTTGAGCGCTGGAACCGGATTTTGAAGGCCTTTGCAAACAGTTTGGATCCAGATGAGACGCCACAGAACGTGGCGTCTCATCAGGATCCAAACTGTATGCTATTCTGATAGTGGTCTTAGAAAAAAAATCGAAGAAAATGCTAATTTTAGAAAATCAGCAGACGACATTTAAGCAGACGACAAATTTCCCAGCATGCAAAGGGTTAAACTCAACACCTTCAATATATAAGTTGTTGTAAAATATCATGAGAATCGGATTGCAGTTCTTACACGATTATTAAAGTTAGAATGATTTGTATTTGAAAGAAAATGTGCGTTTCTGTGTCATTTATATATACATTCAGAAATTCTGTATGAGCATTGTGTGGCCTGCAGCAATATATAACATACAGTAAAATGTTTCCCTAAGGCATTACGGATTTGCGACAAGCGATTTGCGATTTCCACAAACGCTATGACGACATTTCCCGTGTACCCGATAACGTCATAGTTGGCCCAGGAAGTAAGGAGCTGATATTTCTACTCATGAACATATTTGAAGGAGGTACGTCCTGTTCTACCGTTTAAACTACATGTTTTTTCCCCTTTTTGGGAAGATAGCCCATGGCTTTGGAATTGGGAATTTTATCGGCATTTTCAAGAAATTGGGAAAATAAATTCAGTAGCCTTCTTTGGTAGCACTTTAGTACAACCATATATATTGATATAACTCTGTATAATAATTCAAATTAAAAGATCAAAATCATATAAATCATTATTATGTACTTTGTAACATGTAATTGAAATAAAATTGTGGTAAAATAATCATGAGGCACTTCTTAAAAAAAAATATATTTTTTTTTTATTTTTTTTTAATTGGGAATTTTTTTCCAAATTTTGGGAAAAAAGTATACCTTTTGCCATTGGGAACATAGCCGTTATTCGGCTATAAAATCGGGCCAAAAAAACCCCTGAA
>VMBQ01002643.1:120321-154105 GCA_007657795.1 Dreissena rostriformis
ATAATATTTAAAACCAAGTTTTAATGAACTTTTTCAGGATAAGGAAAAAAAAAAAAGTCCGTTTCCGGTCTCCTTGGAAAAAAAACAGGGTCGGTAGGTGGGGTTTTTTTTTTTTTGTCTTTCGGGTACTAGAATGGAGAAATGAACCGAAATAAACGAAAATGAACAAATTTTTAATTTTTTTTGGCGACCCCAATAAAAAGTTTAGGGTCGGCGTCGATTCTGGAGACACGGTCGGGCGACCGGAAACGGGCCCTTTTTTTTTGGCCTCAGCATTTGGTAAATAGTTTTTCCAGTGGCATATTTACAATCAAGGAAGATTAGCGTACTTAGTTTGGAAAGAGATAACAAACTAGTAAGTAAATTATGCGTCACTTAACAATCGGCATCATTCCTTTCTATCGGTTTTTGTAGCGAAAAGTAGCCTCAGCTCACGTGGTCTTAGTCTCACAATCTTTACGTTACAACCAAACACACACAGCCATCGATTGTGTCCAGTTTTTAGTTTGTTTACATCAGTTTGACTTCTGAACAATTCAAATGATAAAAAAAAACACAATATTCTTATTCCACCCACCTCAATAAGTAAAATACTATACAATGACATTTTTCCTAAAATAATATCATTATTATGGACATGGATATTTCCGCTGGGACAAATATAATCATGTATTTCTACATACGGGGACTAATGTCTTAGATATAATTATCATTTACTCATTGTGGACCACCGCTACATCGGTAATTGTCAAATTACCGAGGCAGACCTCAGTTTTGTACTTTAATTCTCCGGTCGGGATCCTCTGATCCAGATATAATTGCTTTTTTCCCGGAGCTTAGGTTCAGACATCAAAATATGGTATCATTTATTGCAGTTATGTCACTAAAAGATGAGTAGATGGTCTACCGGTAAAGCACTTTTGATCGCATGTTTCATATGAAAATAGTGTGTTCTAAATATGAAATAATAATAATAATATGATAACAATATCAAGAACACTACTACAAATAATAATTTAAATAATAATAACAATAATGTTGATAATAGTAAGTATCATTTCAACCCCATGGTTCTCTGTTTGAGATATGAATGTCGTTTCCCCGTCTTGAACCTCTGTTTCAGATGCAATAGTCATTTCCCCATCAAAGAACTCGGACTAAGATATAATTGTCATTTCCTCGTTAAAGCCTTATTTTGAAAATATAATTTTTATTTCCCCGCCATGTGCGTTTGTTGCCGATATCATTGCAAATTCCCCGTCGTGGAAATCTGTTTCAGATATCATTGTCATTTCCCCGTCGTGGACCTCATACAAGCCCCAAGTTCAGCTGTCCCAGCATACACCGCGCGTTATAGTCGCCAACATGGCCGACGAGTGGAAAATCACACCAGCGTCACTAAAACAGGTACAGTGTAATTGTCTTGGTTTGTTATAGTGCGATTTAATCGAGAAACTGTGAAACAAGATCGATAGATAGTATACAGAGCCTAATATGCGTGCTCACCGTGAAATATACAACGTGTGGTATATTTAAATTTAGTTGCAATATATGCAAACACTTCAACATGGTTTCGACCCCTTCTATGTTTCTGGAAGATTATTCGGACGAATAAGCCTCAGCAATGGCCTTGGTGTTTGAAGCTTCACTGCAATAATGAAAAGTCCCGTCTGATGGTTGCAAGCCACAATATGTATATTGTTCCTGACACGCGATTGCTGAAACCCATTGTACAGCAACAAGGCATAGGCTTGCAGACTGTTCAGCAACGCCGACTTGAAGCAAAGTAGGTGATGAAGTTCAGGAGTGTGTACAATCTGATTGACAAACTGACCCATTTACACTCGTCTGGCCTTTCACAAACAAAACACGAGGTCCCCCTGCTGATATCTACAGCTATATTGTAGAGTTAATGTGTAACAGAACTATGTATACCCTTCAGGTATAATACTATGGAACGTAATGACTAAAGATGCCGTCACAGGCAGCACCCGTCACATTTTTACAGGAGAGCATATAAATACACCGTAGCGCCATGAGGACTGTTTTAACCTTCTTTTATACCTTAACCTATGCGTGCCTCATATATGCCTTGTACCGAACACCACTGTATGACTATGAACCAAAATGTACATGCATGCAAGGTAAAGACGTGAAGAAGGCTGTACTGAATTATCATGCACGCACAGTGTTTGCGGTATCACGTGGCGTAAAGTAAACAGTCTACTTGAATAACCGTTGAATTTATTGTGTTAATCATTTTATCTCGACATGTGTACGTGTTAAATATTTTACATATTTTGACCACTATGTGGGACATCTTTTATACTAAAAATTCATTTTAAATGCATGCACTTGTTGTTTGTTAAAACCTAGTAAATGTTAGGCAAAACGCATGCGCTAAGATTCGTGTCTAACAATAAGCACTTTGGGTAGTCGGATCATATACCTGAAATAATATTTTCTTTCGATTTCAGTTTCTTAAGTCTGAGGTTTTCTCCAAGGTTAAGCTTCTCATCTTAAACAATCCGGACAATCCTAGTACGTAAACATCTTTCATGTTTAATATACGTCATTAAAACTTTAATGTGTTCATGCTCGGTCATTTATTTATATATTAAATAGTTGTAGGTCTTAAAGAGAATGATTTCAGCTTACTGAAACACTTTAAATCTCAGTGATCTTTAATACGTTATCACTAATTCATTTTATAATTAATGCCGTAATTTCACAAAGTACAGATCAAGATTTAGAAGCAAGTACTTCACTAAAGGAAATACACATGAGTGGTGTTGCGTTTTCACTTTGTACTGATGCTATATATTTTAGGCGAAGCTTTTTCATCTATTGAAAACAGAATATATTTATGTTGCAGAATTAACTGTATCTATAAATGGTGAGACTTATATGTATGTATCATTAAAGATACTGCACTTATCTGGTAAGATCGGATAGGCTGAAGTGTTTTACAATTGTTGAGTGAGACTAGAAAATCTATATCGATACGAATAGCTAATTACTGTATACAATCATTTAAACTTAGAGCCGATAAATTAATAGTCTTATGAGAGAATATCTTTTTTCCCAGAATTGAAATTGTGTATGTAATTTCTAACTGCATAGTTTTTTTCTCGAAGAATAACGGATTTTAAACATTCACTTAATCTTTGTTTAACAATTAAAAGCATTCTCTTACACATTACATTCTCACAAAAAATCATATTTTTGTAAAAATGCATAAACAAATTGTTATTTATTTTCATACATGTGTATTTATAATTGCTTTATTGTTTTTCACGATGAGCTGTATATGCTTAAGAAAATAAACACACTTTTACATGTGTCACGTTTTCAGCCGGTACATTCTACACAAAGGAAGAATTGATCGCGTTGAGGTAATAGTCGGCGTTAAAAAAACAATTACATTCGATTTTGTATTTTTTTATTTCTACACCAGCGAATGAAAAGTTCAGATTTGAAATTTTAAACGAGTTGGGGCTGAGTTGAAATTTCATTATTTTTTTTTATTATTTTTTTTTTATTATGTTAAGCATTATTCCAAGGCTGACATTTATGGATGAACGTTCCAAAAAAACGTTACCATGAATGTAATCATTTGTTTTCGTACCTGCATTTGATACAATGGTTTTAATGGATTAAAGAATAACATACAAATCACGCTTAAAATGTCCTTTTCGTACAAAACACAAAACAAAGCCGAATGTCGACTAACGAATCGATTATATCGTAAAATATAAAACTCATAGACTTAGCAAGTACTATGGTAAATGTTGGCTTTGTTATTGAAATCTCTCCAACATGTGCAGGGACGTTTGCAGACAACACAAGGTCATCGTATTGGCAGACGACATTTACGCAAGATTAACGTACGCCAGTGACTTCACATCAATGGCTCAGGTACAGTAATGTATAATTAAAAGCGAAACCACATTTAAACACATTAAAACATTAAATCATAATGTCAACACATGGAAAGAAACCAGAAACTATGTCCAGGTTGCCGTTGCTCGGGTTACACAAAAATGTCAGCAATTGAAGAACGCACACTTTTCACAATAAGTGCAAAACTCTTTATCAACCAAAACTAGGGTTCAAATTTCACCAGGTTTTGAGACCGTTTTTGTGAATTTCATAGTGAATTTGAAACTTTCCGGAAACACAGAGCACATAAAATACTGCATTCCTTGTTGCGTTACATCAGATAGTTTAACTGGTGGTCAATTGTTTTAAGATAAATGTTTAATAAATTGCAAAGTGTGAACGCCCCTTGAATATTTTGCCAAAGTCGCGTTTAAAATTGACGTGTGCTAATGTTCTAATTTCATAGGCAAAGTGAAATGACTCATTCACTGGCTTTACACATGGTATATTTTCGGATTCACTAAACATGCAATAATTAACACGCCATCCCTTTAATCTGATACTCACAGCAGAAACAACTGTTAAATGCTGCTTGGTGTCAATGTATCCCTATTAATAAGAAAATTCTACCTTGACAATTGGACTTAAACCATATAGTGCCACCAAATCAGGAAAATCTAAATCTGTATCACTATCTGCTTTGGTCAGGTCCGGTGGCTTACTGGCCGGTCTCTTAAAGGCGATACTGTCCTCAAAACTGTTTTCTATTTCACAGATCATAAAAAAAATCGTTGTACACGTGGTAATTATATGAATGGTTAATTGATATTGTCGGTAAATACTTGTTTTTATTTCAGTTTAAATATTATTGTATTAAAACTTTATCTCTTTTATTGTATTTCGATGTAAATTGTGATACGATTGTAAATATTGTTTGCAATTAAATGAGGGCCAAGTGTGAGGTTTTTTGCTTGCAGCGTGGCTTCAATGCTGTGTTTTGTATTATTTGCCTTTGCCGTGAATTTGTTTCCTTTATCTATTTTTAAGTTAAGGTCGCTATTTGTTTCAAATAAAGGACCTCTAAATGAAGATAACAATAATCTTCTGGTGAGTATGTGTTTGAGTCCGTCATACAATTTAAGGTGTATCCGGAAGGCACAGTGCTGTGTTCTGGGATGTCAAAATGGGCAAGCATGGGTGGTTGGAGGGTAGGTACATGTACACGTGTGACGTCATAATTATATACCATTTACGTCATCATTTTGACACGTGTATGACGTCGTTAATCCTTTGTTAATTTCAAACAGAACAGTAACATGTTTTTCTTTTCTATTTTTTGCTACTTCAGTCGTGCTTTCTGTTCAATAGTACAGTTTTCAAAATAAACTTTCCACAGATATTTCATTGACATTTCGGAACAGTAAAATTGTTTCCCGCTTAAGAGGGAGAACTATTGACTATATAATTAGGCTGAAGCTTGGCGGAAACTTCTGAATATTAATGGCATTCCCGAAACTGGGAGCATTTTGTTTTAGTCAGAATATGACATAAAACATATTTTTAAATACGATTCTTCTTTTCCCTTGATTTATATTGTAAAGCATCTTTCTCTTGATGTTCACACTATTATTATGTCAACACCTGGCACTGAGATAATTGCAATTTGATTTCAGATGTATAATAGATATCATAACATGCCTATAAAATAATAACATAAACTGTGACTTTAAACTTTGTAATTACAAAAATATCATAATAAGGCTGACGTTTCATTTGTTTTTTTCCTTGGCATAACATTGTATTGTAACAATTTCACTCCAAAATTTTGTGTAATTGCATTTTAGTGTTCTTATGTAATAGTTATTAAATTCGATAAATCAAACAATTATACTTTGTCCCATTTATAATGACGATAACGTAAAAAATGTACGAGTATATCAAAATGTGTTAGAGAAAGGCTTGCAGTTACCTAATCTTTACCCCTGATTTTAGCTCGGTTACCATATCTACCCACCGGAACTGACGTCATTGAAGAACTCTGTGAAGAACGCTGCCAGTCATACGTACACATCAGTGGCCGCCCCAATACAGTACGCAATCACCGAGGTAAGAAATGGTCGAAAATGGGGATGCTGATGATGGTGGTGATGATGAATATAATGCTGCTGCTGATGAATGATGCTGGTTGTTAAGAGCAATAAAAAGAAGACGAGGCTAATAAAGAAGAAGAAGAAGACGAACAAGAAGAAGATGACGATAATGATAATGATTATGATGATGATTTCCTTCTGACAGCATTAACATGCTTCCGGTTAAAACTTCCCACTGAATTTAATTATTTACCAAAAAGTTAAATGAGTGATCTTAAACTTATCAATGATGGTAATGAAGATCGTGAGCTTGATGTTTTTATTAATACGAATTGTCAAAGTCGTATTTAATGTTTACATTTTGCAGTGATCAAAATCACTTCAAGTAAGAAGCAACAATCTTTATCTAGGTAATATTTGTACTGGTTAAATTGTTCGTTGTTATTACTGCAAGATAACACTTACTCGTGCAGGTGCTTCAAGACCACGCCACGTGCGAGAGTTACATGTTTCACACCACCCGCATCATGGCGGCCGTAGCCGAGTATTGCCATGGGTGGGTAATGAACGAGATATGTACCAGCGTTCCAAAGAA
Source organism: Dreissena rostriformis (assembly GCA_007657795.1). Taxonomy (NCBI): domain Eukaryota; kingdom Metazoa; phylum Mollusca; class Bivalvia; order Myida; family Dreissenidae; genus Dreissena; species Dreissena rostriformis. The sequence goes on from VMBQ01002643.1 coordinate 126,889, forward strand.
TTGTTTTCATGCGATATGTACCAGCGTTCCAAAGAATTGTTTTCATGCCTCTTAGAGATCATCTTGACAACACGGACGTTTTTAAAAGCAACGGCACACTCATATGATAGAATTAGCAGTAGCAACCATCTTTAACATAAACTTCAACATTGATGATAATACAAACGATATTTATGATTACTGCATGTATGTTTGTACTTTGGGTCGGAGGCCTTTCAGTTCAAATGAACCTATAGTCATTGTCATATTTCTGGTTCAGTCACCGGTGACACGATACAGCTACAGTCATCATTACTACCGTATACTATCACTACTTCTTTGCTAGTGCTACTAAAATTGCAAAAACACCTAAGACGCAATGTCTAAACAAAACGATACTGCTATTACCACATACAATTACAATTTCTTAATCAATATTTCGCTACTGTTGTATTTTTCTCTGTTCCGAATATTCCAGTGAACTGACCGTTGTCGGCGTAAGGGCGATTATTCCAAAGGGAGGATACTACATCTTCCCGAATTTTGAGGTTCTGAGAGAGACGCTCAAGGCTCAGGGAATAACCACGTGTGAGGAAATGGCGGAGAAGATGTTCAGAGAAACAGCAGTGTCGGTAAAACTTTTCTTTACTTACATCTTGTTGACCGATGGTCTAGCCATTGCATTTGTTTGGACTTCCATTTCATTATATTTTAATTTGTTTGGTCTTCGTATCCGTCTATTCCCTTCTTATTAACTCCTTTCCCTCTCTTTCTCGTCTTCCTTGTACAACATTCTCATATTGCGAGTTCGTCATCCTCACCCATACTATATTTTTCATACACTTCCTCACTCCTCCCTCTCCCTACTTCTCTGAATTTCCTTCTGAATTATCCTTTACTTCTCATTATATTTCTTATCCTTTACTTCTCATTTTATTTCTTATCCTTTACTTCTCATTATATTTCTTATCCTTTACTTCTCATTATATTTCTTATCCTTAACTTCTCATTATATTTCTTATCCTTTACTTCTCGTTATATTTCTGATCCTTTACTTCTCATTATATTTCTTATCCTTAACTTCTCATTATATTTCTTATCCTTAACTTCTCATTATATTTCTTATCCTTTACTTCTCATTATATTTCTTATCCTCTACTTCTCATTATATTTCTTATCCTTTACTTCTCATTATATTTCTTATCTTTTACTTCTCTTTATATTTCTTATCCTTTACTTCTCTTTATATTTCTTATCCTTTACTTCTCATTATATTTTTCATCCTTTACTTCTCATGATATTTCTTATCCTATACTTCTCATTATATTTCTCATCCTTTACTTCTCATTATATTTCATCCTTAATGTCTTACTCATCATGATCTTCCTCTTCATCCTTCATCCCACCCTCTGTCTTTCTCCATATTCCTGCCTTCCCTATTCATCTTATCCACTACCCAGTTTTACTGCTCCCCTCCTGCTTTCCACTTTACCATCCCTATCCTTCTAATCCTGGTCATCACCACCAAGTAATCATCATTTCCATCAACAAACCTAGTCGTCAAAATCTCCAATGCCATTTTCGTCATCATCCATGTTTTCTTCATTTTTAATCGGTATTAAACGTATCTGTTTTATAGAAATGCATATTCGGAAACCTACGATAATCAAATACACCATCCTTCTCGATTAACAGTAGAAACATAGGTTTGCAAAATCTTGTTTACATAAATAAGGTCAAGTATTGATTTCCACCGCGCGAAAATTTAACACAAAAAGACGCGTTATGTAACCAGCTTCATGCCGTCTGGTTTGTCTTGACAAATTTACGGTTACAGGTTCGCGTTTTGCTGTAATAACCGTTTCATTCCAGACCTCATTCAAGGATAAAAATAAAAAGATTAGCTCCCCAATATGAACCTGGTACGGACCTTTTAGTACATTTAATTCGCGTAACGAAGAATACATTATAAAAACGATTGGGGCGAACCCGACTAAATATAATATTATGGTTTAATTGAACTTGAGCAAAATGTGCACACAAAAAACAAACAGAATGCAAAATATACTGAACAATGCAAGCGTTTGATTGATGCTAATAAAGTTCTCGAATGCCAAGTCAATATTGAACATATAAGCTACAGTATTCAATTGCATGACTATAAGTTGTCACAGAAAAAAAATGAAAATAAAATTTCGCCAGCCAGTTCTTACACGATTCACGATGTAGTGACAACTGTCTATGAACCGTAGTTTCCGACCAAGATACCTTTGAAGCTCTGCATAAACTAACATACCATTTGCTGCAGGACACTAAGCGATCACATTGCCGTAAACACTCATTGATATTTTCGGTATTAAATGATGTTTTCATGTGTTTTTCGAAGGTGATGGCAGGTGGACCCGGCTTCTTGCGACCGGAAACGGAACTGACGGTAAGGCTGTGTTTCGTTCATTTCGACGGTGCCGACGCATTGGCCGAAAGTGAGCGGATAGGTCGCGATACCCCACTTCCGGAAGACTTTGTGTGCACACATTGTACGAAAGTTTATGATGGAATTAAGGTGAGTTTGGATTAATGAAATTTAACTTGAGACAAAATGGATTGACACTATGTTTATCGTTTAGCCATGTTTTTAAGCCACACAAATAAGGTTTTATTTCTTTTAAATTACAGAAAATCTCTCGCTGGGTTACAAACTTGCTCGATGAGAAGACAACGCAATAGCCACACAAAGCAAGACTTGTCTTTGATTTGAACAATTTCTGATGAAGTGCCCATCGTTTAGCTATGGTGTATAACCCAATATTTCAAAAGTTGTCTGTACGTTTGTGTACTCTGTGCATGTTAGTTCAATGGACGCAACGACAGTTTTAAGAATTGTTGATATTTCGTTTCTCTTTACAAAAAAATGACGAAAAATGGCGTGTTGTGTGTGTGTCATGGATATAATTCTCTGAGAGAGCGTGAATGTAATTCTACTTTGAGATTCCATATATGCTAAACAAATACCAGGAATGTCAGACGACAAATTTAGATTCAGACGTTACCCTTGTATACAGTGACAATGGGATTATTTATTATGAGATGGTCACTTTTTCTTTTATTCGTCTCTAACACTGTATAAACTCTCGTAATAAAATGCCAGTACACACATTTCACATAGAAAGATGAATATCACTTACGTAAAGAGAAATGTGACTCACCCAGACAGAAACCCTTTAAAATGCATTTGCGGAAACATCATTAGGAAACATGTGCCCGTTTTTCAAATATCAAAATCACCGAGTGTAGGGCCACACTCATATGTGTCGTGTTCTAAAAAAAAATGGGCATAATGCATGTGCGTAAAGTGTCGTCCCAGATAAGCCTGTGCAGTCCGCACAGGCTAATCAGGGACGACACTTTCCGCCCAAATTGGATTATTGCTAAGAAGAGACTTCATTTAAACGAAAAATGTCATAAAAGCGGAAAGTGTTGTCCCTGATTAGCCTTAGTGCAATGCAAAGGCTAATCTGGGACGATACTTTACGCACATGCATTATGCCCAGTTTTCTCAGAACGCGACACAAATAGACAAAGGCATATTACATGTATGTTGTTTTCCAGCGGGTTGTATCGCATGAGTTGGTTGTGTGACCTTTTATTCCAATATCACTGAGGACTAGTACAGTGCGATATAACGAAATCAAAGATTGTGATGCAATACACCACATTAATATTGTTTCCTAATTATAAACCTCCTTACCATAAAAATAAATTATTGAAAACAACAATTTTTTTTTCAAATCGGTAAATTTACACAAAATATATGCAAATTAAACGTTATAAACACTCGCACGAATACAGGGCATGACGTAAAAAATAGAAGTGGTTTGTGTATGTCTAAAATATATATATTTTTTCAAATTTTCTGCAAGAACGTTTCGGATAACACGTTAATACATTACGATTTCCCAGCCGTTGAACAAAGAAACAGATTTCACACTGCGATGTACGGAATTCATAAACAGTAGATTGTATTTATAATTGACATATTTCAGTATTTCAGAAAGTATATTGTTATACTATTCAATACAAATAGTAACAATAATAAGGTATTACTAAACTAGTTACATTGTAGCATAAACAATGTGTAAAAGATATAAAACTACAAAATGCATGGAAACTTACTTGAGACACTTTCGGCGTCTTTCTAAACAACAGCATCTGCAAATGCCCAAATGAATGAAACTCACAGGCAAAGAAAAACTACAACATGCTTAATGAAACGTGACAAAGGGTTTAACATGAGGTTGACATATTACCGGCAAGTGTGTACAACCTATTAAATATCACAGGAAGGCCTATAAGTTTTTCTTCATGAAAGACATATGGTGACTAGCGTGTTAATATTTAAAGTCTAATTTTGAAGCTTTCACACGGCCAACCGTATTGATTAACCAACCAATCCAGTTAGCCCAGCGTGCCGCAATAGTGAAACATAACCGTATAAAATAAGGAGATAATTAACAAACAAAGACTAGTAAGATTTTCCTTAGTTTTAATCTTTAATAAGGTGATTTTAACAATGATTCGGAATTGAAGTTGCAAAATACTGGCTCCAAGGGTACAGTTGAAACGATCATAAAAAATCATTTTGTGAAATCAGCCCTGGGGAGAAAACTGACTTCCGATGATTCTATTATTGCAACTGGCGAACCAGCGACATATGTTATCATAGTGTCGAAATCCCATGAGTTAAAACCCAAACCTCACGTGGACAGCCAATCGGGGGCAGCCCGTATTACCTCTCCCCCGATAAGAAACGCCCGAGCGTGACAAGAGTTCTATTAATATATGGATGATATTGTGCTATGCCTTGGGGAAGGCCTGGATCTGTACAGTGTTGCCTCGACTAGGACAACTCTGTAGATATGGTCCGGGACCTTTGTGGGAGCACTTCTAAATCCGTCGGTCTGGTTCTACGCCAACTTTGTATCGTGTTCCCGTAGACTATTTGCTTCTGCAAAAGACTAGCATTCTTATCTGGATATATAATTATTAATACTGGGAGTGATGGGTGGGACTTTTGTCTGCGACTGCTGGGTTCCAAGGTTATAAGGAAAGGAAAATCTAACATTCAGGCTGGCCTATTGCATTCTGGGACTCCCAGACTCCAAGGGAGAAAACCAGCTGTAGTTCCTTGCAATTACCCAGTTGTGGTTATGTCCCTTGGAACAAAGAAACCCTTTATCCTACTATACTTACTGATTTCTTATCCAAATTGATTTAAATTGGATTATAGAATATAACATTCATATAATCAGTATTAAAGTCAAATGTGAAGCTTTCACACGGCCAACCGTATTGATAAACCAACCAATCCAGTTAGCCCAGCGTCCCGTTATAGTGAAATATAACCTCATACTATTAGGAGATCATTAACAAACAAAGACTAGTAAGATTTTCGTAAGTTTTAATCTTTAATTAGGTGATTTTAACAATGATTCGGAATTTATGTAGTGAGTACTGGCTACAAGGGTACAGTTGAACCGAACATAAAAACATTTAGTGAAATCAGCCCTGGGGAGAAAACTGACTGCCTATGATTCTATCATAACAACTGGCGAATCGGTGACATATGTTAACATAGTGTCGAGAACCCATTAAAACCCAAACCTCACGTGGACAGCCAATCGGGGGCAGCCTTTATTACCTCTCCCCTGATAAGAAACGCCCTAGCGTGACACGGCTCTGGACATGCCCTCTATACATAGAGATGGAGCCCCCCCCCCCTGTTGAAGAGAGGTAGGCCCCAAACTTGACCCCGATATACAATACGACACCCCACTGAAAAACCTGCAGCCTTGTAAGACTGTCAGTCAAAGGGAAAGGCCAGGCTGAGACTCCGTGAATGCCTCCAAAGCTTATTTCCAGTTTTTTAGAAGAATTTTGTTACTTATATTGGACAAGTGGGTACCATCTGACCTAAACAAATCTGCCTCATATACTTATATATAACTGGCATTCAATACGTTCAAAACGACATTTGCATATCATTATTTACCCTTGTTCTCTTCTTGTCTATTAAGGGACCAGAACCTAGAGGTGCAAAATATCAATACCTCCTTGGCAATATTGACGACCAAATGAAGATTGTATCTCTATAGAGGGCTTTGTATGTAAGAAATAGCGTTTTGATTTTTTCGATGACATCTTTGCTAGAAATGCCCTCTCCTGTTAAATCATTAGACCCGCAATGTAATAAGCACATATTTCGTAAATTATACTTCCCCTTTTTATATTCGTTTGTCGAATTCGCATCAAGTTTGTTTAGCGTTGACCTCTCTCCCCCCTCTAACAGATCTGCAACCTCAAGCCTAGGTTCGGGGTGCCTTCATTTCGTGATGTTGTACCATAATCCATATTCTAGTTCCGTTAAAATACTCGAAACAATTTATTTTTGACAATTCTTTAAAGTCATGTGTATTTTTGATACGCTAGGGATTTCCATCTGCCTGTTTCCATAGTTTTGCCCTCCTCTGTACCTAACTCTGCCAGGTGGATGGCGCCACCTATTCTGAAACTGTGTCTTCTGAAATGTCTTTTATAAGGGCTTTACATTGATACTTTGTCAATAATTCACCATTAAAATGGATAAATACGTTAATATATTTTTTAGGATGGGCGATTTTGTAGATATTCCTTCATACATAGGTATGGACAGTGTGATTTTCTATTTGCATGTATTTGTAAGACAACGCGTTGTCTTACAAATACATGCAAATAGAAAATCACACTGTCTGATCTGTTTTTCCCATGTAACTGTAAATTTTATCTCGTTGTCTGCCAACCGAATATCATTAAATTTGATAACATTGTTGTTTGCCTATGTGAATTTGCTTACCCTGAGCAAACCACAAAAAATGCTAGGGTAAAAGCTGCTCTTAAAAAGACTCCTGATATACATTTCTGCAGATATTTTGCAAACTGGCTAACATTTTTTGTTACAATTGCAATGTTATTGGGGCTCTTATATCTGCCTTGGTTCCTCCTGTTTTACGCCTCAAACCGTCCAGGGACTTCACTACGAGGGAAAATGTGGTTGTGTGATTGACCTGTTTCAGTTTATGTGCATAGGCGATGCCTGAGATGTATGTAGTAACTGTTGTAGCTGACATTGTTTGGGTTGCTTTAAAAGCAATGAAGTTCAGCAGGTCCTGATCTGGCACTGGCCACCTCTAAGGTTAATTATACATCTCTCTAAATTTACATAGTCTCCCTAGTGCTACTGAATAGGTGTTCTTTGTATTGTTGGACGTTGAATTAAAAATTAAGTCTCTCGCTATACCTGTTTGATGTTCCAAACTAGGTCTGGGACCTTTACCGGGCATAGTTGAGCCTCTGGGGCTGCTTGCCTCAATCTCTCCCACTTCAACTGCAAAAACATCATTATTCTGGACACTCTCTGTGTTCTCTGTCTCCCTAAGCCTCTTTGGTCCTTTTCCACTAGTGCTGGATTGATTTCTTCTCTTTGGGGCCATAGTTACATTGTGATGTTGACTGATAATTGTGTAAGCACTTTTTCTGCGACTGCTGGGTTCTAAGGTAAGAAGGAAAAGAAAGTTCTATCATGCAGCCTGGCATATTGCATTTTGGGACTCCCAGACTCCAAGGGAGATAACCAGCTGTAGTTTCTTGCAATTTACCCAGTTGTGGTATCTCCCTTGGAACCGAGAAACCCTTTATCCTACTATACTTACTGATTTCTTATCCAAATTGATTTAAATTGGATTATAGAATATAAAATTCATATAATCAGTATTAATTTGTGACTGTTTACAACATTGATACGTATAATATTCAATAAATAGGGCAACTTTACGATTTCGTATTTTATTATAAATCGTTTATTACATGTATTACACAGTGTGGTTTTCTACTTAGTTTACAAACATTTTGAAGTCCATTGTAGTAGAAAGATATTTAAATTGCTCGTCAACCAACACATTTCATAGCTTTGAAACAACAAAAATGACGCCACCAAATTTCTTCCCTACATTGACATTTTTTTTTATTTTTTTTTTAAGAATGTCTTCGCTACCGGATTGTTGCTGAGTGTTACAACTACATTTTGACAACGTTATTCAGTTGCTATTAAATATCACTTCTTAAAATGGCCATACCGTAATATACGTTGCCACAACATGCGCGTTGTAGGAAACCAAGGAATGTAGCTGCTAAGCATCGGCGTAAAGGAATGTTATCAGTAACATGAGGATTTAAAGAAAGTTCTATTTGAATATGCCAGTAAATGCTGCGTATTTTTTCTTCCATAAATCGCTTATTACTGTTATGTTCAATCGCGCTCATTAGGGGATTTCCTTAAAGCGAGTTTATGCAATCGTTTTTTCTTCAAAATAGTATTTGCTTAGTATTGAACCAATACATAAATATAAGCGAGGCATGTGACATAATCTTTAGGAAGTATCTAACAAAAGTACCATTACCAAATGTGTCTACTTCAAAGAAATTCAAAACGACCAAGTTTACCAGTTAATGTTGTAGAACCAACAATTATATCGATGTGACGATGAACAAATCTGCACAACAAATTTTCACAAAATAGTGGGGATTTCCCAATAGTGTACCTAACTTTTGTACATGAATGAGTGTTCGACTGCTTGGCAGAAAAGTATTTGCAATTGCATAAAACTCTTATGTTCGGGTACCATTCCTTATGAACATTAATTTCATTTTTAATATTCATCAACGTTTTATCCGTATTAAACCATTTATGCCAAGCGTCTAGAAAAAAGGCCTTGGCAAACAGCGTAGACCCAGATGAGATGCCGCATGATGCGGCGTCTTATCAGGGTCTGCGCTGTTTGCTTAAAGGAATTTCTGTAAGAAATATTCTAAATAAAGAAATAAATATACTAGACATCCCTAATTTTGGAAATAAATTGATCCAATTTTGAAGGATGGGAGAGTCCACTAGGCATAAATGGGTTAAACAAATACAAGGATCGTACACGCTAACTTAAAGAAACGTGCGCTGGGTGAGTGGATGTTATCTTTTCATCGTGTTTTGCTGCATCAAAATCCAATTGTGTATGATAACATTAATTCCCAAGTACCCTGTCTCCCTGTTATTCCTGGTGATGCAGGCATGTTTGGTCACTGATATTTCTCAATATCTGTGACAAGATGAATGTATGTTTCAAGATCTTCCGCGTTAGATGCTAGACGTTACAACCGTCCAAATCCATAAAAGCGTTTGCTCCCGGGCATGAGAGGTTTAGCGAGTATGCAGATTATTAAATTGGAAACATGGATATGTACTGTGGTCATAGGTTCTACGTGTGCTGCTATTATAGGTAAGCTTTCCAAACCAAATGTTGTTGCATGGATTTAAGCTGATTTTCCATGTCAGTAGTTTTCTTATCTAGTGCTTATATATGGCATATACATCTGTGGGGTCAATATGAAAGTTATCAGGGGTGGCCTTAACAATAAATGTTCAAGTGATACGATTGCCTTTTCTCTATATACATACGGTTTTGACAATATTTCAGAACATAAAGGTACATAAAGACCGCTAATACGATATTATATTTAAAAACACAGTTACAAAAATATTTTATTAAACGAGTATTTATCACGTTTTATAATCGCTGAATACGAATTAAGTTTTATCATTTTACAAGATTGTACCCGAAACAAATAGAAGTATCACTAAATTCGTTATGTATGTCCATTTAAACTTTTTGCAATAATACCAAATCTATACGCTATGCTTGTATTATGTAATGGTACTGTTGAAGCTTGTGCTTGCACTAAAACGCAAGATTTGTCATTGATAACAATTATTGATTTAATCAGTTTCGCAAATATGAAGTAACTAATTAACACTTTAACGTTTTAATGAAAACAAACGAAGCTTTGAGGTCAATTTGTGTAAATAAAGTGCATATTGTAATTATAACAACTAAAATGTAAGCCATGTGGCAGTATTTGATGACATTTAAATCTTCGTAAAAATAAAATAGTATTAACATAAACATTGTATATTCAGGGAATAACTCCTTATTTGTTAAGTAAAAGACGTATATGTTCTTTTTTCCCCAAAGACGTCACTTACATAAGTGAATACAACGTTATAACATTGTATTAGGTCCCTCTGAGATGTCTCTTGTCGGTGACGGATTGTACACGAATGGCGCAACGGTTGTACGAGGAGATACTCTTACAATGACATGTTCAGTGCCACAGAATATATCATCTCTAGCATGGATGAAAACCGAAGCTACTCTGAACGCCAAAGAAGAGATTCAGGTGTTAATGAATGTCGGTGAATGTGAATTTTACCGTAACACTTCGCCAACTGATGTCAACTGTTCCTGCATTAGCCCTCATGTGTTTTCTTGTACAATATACCGGGTAACTGACGTTGACCATGACGACATATGGCGATGTTGGGCTAATGTTTATGGCCGAAACATGTCTAGCAACGAGATTCATATTGACGTTCATGGTAAGTGTGTTGTTGAAAGCCCATCAGGTATTAATCAGATGTAAAAGCGTTGTAAAACTATGTTTATGTTTTTTACATATACTCAATTTTCTGCGCAAGTTTGGATTGCTATTTTCTGAAACTTTCTATGTGTATTGCGTTCATGTCATGTCAATAAATCGCTGTTGACAATATAAGTTTCAAAATCACGGCAAGCAACCATATTTTACTTGTATACAGGTGTTATATAATGCCATAAACATGCAATTATTAAACACAGTAATTACGCCATAGTAATTTGCCCTGATGAAGGTTATACTGCCGAAAAATGAGGATTAAGTTTATAGAAACAACCACCACTCCATCTTTAATGTTTGATCTGCATGAACTATTAACAAACAAAATGAAACACACAGCATTGGTGTGTGTCAATGTTTTCTGTTTTTGAAATGCATCTGAATACCTTCAAAATGATATCGTGGCTAGTCAAGCACATTGTATTACAACACCCCAGAGCAAAATGTTATGCTATTTTGAAACTGTGATTCTTTTTCAAAAACAATGATTCCGTTATTTGATGTATACCATTACTCAGAAAATGGCATCTCTAGATCTACTGACAAATCCGTGACTGGTAACGGCAACTCTTCTGGCGAACCAGTGACTGGTAACGGCAACTCTTCTGGCGAATCAGTGACAAGTAACGGCAACTCTTCTGGCAAATCAGTGACATGTAACGGCAACTCTTCTGGCGAATCAGTGACTGGTAATTGCAACTCTTCTGGCGATTCATTGACTGGTAACGGCAACTCTTCTGGCGAATCAGTGACTGGTAACGGCAATTCTTCTGGCGAATCATTGACTGATAACGGCAATTCTTCTGGCGAATCAGTGACTGGTAACGGCAACTCTTCTGGCGAATCAGTGACTGGTAACGGCAACTCTTCTGGCGAATCGTCTAACATTCAAATTGTAGCTGTCTGTGGAAGTCTCGTGATGGGTCTTGCGTTGGGGATTGTAGTCGGTATACTGGTAACCCGGTGTGTCCTGCGTCGTCGATACAGAAGAAAGTGCCAAGAAGTATTAGGACGTCAAAGAAAAGGTTATTGAAATCATAGTTATGTATATGGCAGCATATTAACATACATATACATCTCACTCTATATAATCTATTAAATAATAAAGGTTTATTTTCATGGGATAATTCCATTGTATTATGGAACGAAATGAGCATGCTGCAAACGTTTGATATTGATATTTCATCTCCTTTCAGATGCCAATGAATCTTTCGAAGACGAAACACGGTATTACATTAAAACCACACGCGTGCGTTAAGTTTTAGAACCATGTTTTTTTGTATTGATTACAATTAAATACATGACCACATTGTTAAAATTTATCTGTAATTTTAGTTCGTCCAAAGATGCCCCTGAGGAAAATATGTACTTAACAGTCGTGTCTGAACTAGAAGGGACTGAACACCATTCGAGTGCTTTTGTAGAAAATGTTAGACGACAGAACCATCATCACGACGAACAGCCGCTAAGTGTGATGTCATCAACCAATAGAACTTACGGTGACACGCACTTGCGGGCTGGAGGTATGCAACACAGCTCGTCAGTATGTATGTACATGTATATTAAAGTCTATGTTACTTGTTCGCCAGCTGACAATTTGGCACTGCTTTGTCTAAGATGTTAAGCTGCTCAAAATAACAAAACAATTATAGTTTAACGACGTTTTAAGAAATCAGCATTTTACTGTTATAAACTAAAGTTTGATTGATTGCATACATCCAGTTAAATAAACCCGATGATTAGTATCGATAAAATATGCCAGTTATAATTTTAGAGCCCAAATTTTAAACCAACATAGTTCATAGTAAATATATAATTGTCTAGCTAAACATATGGAATTGACAATGTAAGCAGTTAACCGTTACTTATAAGGACGTTTGTTTTCTTACAGATAATTTCAAACGGCAAAAGAATGTCCACTTAAGGTAACTGATTTTGTTTATTGCATTTAATGAAATGTTATAATTCTCCCATCGCAATTCAATGGTTGATATAATGCATTACGAACAGAAGGATGGTTTTTTACATTGATGATATTTAATTTATGATCGTGTGTAGGAAAGAACAGTATCGCATGCATGAACGTATATTGTTACTCGAAGTTTCCATGATAATGTGTTTGTTTTGTAAACACAAATGCTGGCATGTACCACTTACATATTGATAGAACGATTCCTGGCACACTCTCTGTCAAAGGTTTTCACAATCAAACTTTATGTCAGCACGTGTATTTGTATTGTTTAGGATGAACTGAAGTGCCTACGTTGTACATTCATCGCAAAACGGTGCTGAAGGGGAACATAATGATTTAAATATGCTCATAAATGAGCGGCTTTCTATCAAACGATTAAGTGGCTCCCGCAACTGGCCAACTTACATAGCACTTAACCTATTGTTTAAACAAAATTAATAATAAAACAAGTTCATAGGAATGACATTATGTATTAACAGTTTGTAAATTTAACTTTGATATATTTTTTTAGGTTTAATCACACACGGTTAGAGCAAATGTCACATTTATTAAAAAACAAAACACAAAAAACACACACACACATATACTTATTTTAATTGTTTTGAAAACTGGGAATGTTTCATTTTAAACTGTTTCTGATTGAATGTAGCAATTTTTTATTTTTAAAGTGAAGTTACACTTTGATGATTGCAATAACATAGTCGTTCTTATTTTTCAGCCCTTCAACACCACCTTTTTCAACATATGAATCACTATCTCCCGAGTTACGTCGACACGCAGTTTATGATACCATAAACCGGAATAATGCAGCCTGTGAAATTGGCGCCACAAATTTTTTTTAACTGTTTTAAGTGGTGTTTGCGTTTGTTGTTAAGATTTTGTTTTTGGAGTGTACCCTTAGCTTATATTAGCGGCTAGCAAGTACAAAGTGTACATATGTATGCAAACACCTGACAACTGACCTACTTAAAACAAATAATAAAGAAATATTTCAAATTGCAAGGTTTGTAATACTTTTTGTTCGTTCATTATAAATATGTGAAATGATGTGTTTCGATAATTAAGCGATGTATGATTCATGATATTGTTTGTGGTTTGTTTTCAATTATGTATACCATCGAAATTATATTGAACATTTTGCAATTGGTATCTAAAAAAGTTATATTTAACATATACATATTCTTACATATGCGTATTTATGTTCACATAATATATGAAGGATAGATTTGGATTTATTTCACTATAATTCTACACTAAGCTATCTGCTTAACAGTCATGTCCTCGCGCTTTCATCATCTAAACATCTCCTTTCTTTCTGTGTATTAAATACTTTAATTTTACACATACGCGTTTTATAAATTGATTTTTACAAAAAGGAATAAAGTACTTCAATGCATGGATATATAAAAGTAATTTTTATTCATCAACATGTTTTATGATTTAATTAAGGAATGGGTGTAAATAATACTAATTATACTTACACAATTAAAATATCACTGACACAACAAATTAGACAAAAATGCTTTCAAAATTCGAGAAAGTTGTATTAACTTTGCCTGGTGCCAAAACAAAAAGTATACATAGAGCGGACTAGAACAGAACATAACTTCATTTACATCTCAGGCATACAGGTATGCAGTAAGAGGAACAATATAACTTAAGTTATACGATATTTAAATAGACATGTGCTTCAACGTCAACGGGGCACAGTCAAAATGTAAGTGCAAGAAACAACAACAAAAGGACAAACAATTACAACAACAAAACAACGATAAATGAGATGATGCAAGGTACACAATAGCGTTGTATTTTCTCGCATAACACGCATAAAGGATGAGGAGTAATACACAAACCTATACAACAAAAACAACGATACGTAAGATGATGCAGTTATATTCAGTATAATCAAAATTCATCGATATGCACATGCGTGTACATGATCGTTCTATTAATTGGAGTTTTGAAGTTAAATACTTTTATTTAATTACGTCTTTACAATGCAACAATAATACATTAAAATCACGATAATGAAGCATTTTAAATTAAGTAGTATTGGTCTGAGCAGTTTATAAACTCGACGGTCTGACGGATGGCCGATCAACGGACATCAAAGTATCCCCAGAGCTCACCAAAGGCACCGTAAGCATATTGAACTAAGATAAGCTAATAAAACATATACAACTGGAATCACCTACTTCAAAATAGAAACGCAATCTTTTTTGCCAAAATAATTAAGCATAATAACATACACAACATTTGTTCGTTTCAGTTTGTGTAACATTTGTAACTTGATTAGGATAAATGGGAGAACACTTAACAAAGCATTGTATAGAGATACTCTGACTTAAATGATCGATTAAATGAAATACTCCTAAGTAGAAGTGATCATCTCATAGGCTTCCTGACCCCGCCCTGCGTTGCTAAGCGACTCATACAACATCACATTTGCTGACCTGAATATTAATAATGTTAATAAAAAATTTAAAGTGTTTATACGTACTAATATGAAGAAAAACAATGTGTACTTTAACATTTGCTTACATAAAATACGTTAAATTGATATGAAAAACAGCGTTCGCACAATGAACAGTAATTTGAGTCACATACCTCAATGTTGTCGAGCCATGTTCTATGTGTAGTTCCCCTGAACCTGTTCGAAATGTATAGTATTTTGTGTCAACTTTGGTAAAAAGAGTCCTGTCTAAGGTTTTAAAATGTATATATTCATTATAAAAGCTGGAAAACACAAAGAAGTTCTGGAAGAAAATATCTTGAAGATTCGTTACTTTGCTGAAACAGATGAAAATAATATAATGCTCTCTTTTGAATCAATTTAATGATTTGCACAATGGTTTGTTTTTATTAAATTAGCTAGTTTTTTTTTTTAAATATGTTTAATATTTTTTAATATTATTTGCGTATAGTATGTGTGTAAACAAACATGTGCGATGAAGTCTTACCATTTGTTCTGCTTGTGAAGGATACAAATGAACTCAATGAGTACAATTAATGTTTGGAATACATAAATTAGATATTTAAACATATTTATTATATTAATACAATACGCGTTATTCATTCAGATATTACGTAGCCATACCGATGTTTTCGTAGGATGTCGCAGTAGTGTTACGTCCTTCTAGCTCCACTACATTGGAATGTGCAACTGTTTCATCAGCAACGTCCCTGCCCAAGTAATGTTCCCTTTGTACTGGAATAGCGGCATCGATTGAAGAGTAAGTTGCGTCACCGCTTGAGCTACAAAACAAATAAAACATTTGATACTGACCATCAATAAAATGTCCAGTGTATATAAATCGATTTACGAAGCGCGAAAATAAGTGAAGTATACAGCTCTTCTTTCCTGACACTTGCATTCTGCAATGTCTTTGTATTGAAACGCAGTATTATATAACAACAATCCACATATTATAAAATGATGAATATATATGAAGAATTAAAGGTACACAACTGATCTTGCTTTATAAGTATGCGTAAAATGTACAAATATTACCTGATTTTAACTTTGTATGTGTTGGTTTTATCTGTAGTAAAAAATGATATGTTATATGTTTTATCTTTACAAAACAACACTAAAAAATTCAATGCCTATAACATTTTTTTACATAAACAGCAAACTATTCGAACGCGTTTGTGAAACGTTATGTACCAACGAGCTCAATAGACACATGAACAATAGTGTTTTTGACATACAACGCATGCTTTTCGTTACCGTCAGTGCAACATGTGGAGCATACGCCATCCTGTTTCTCCGACCTAAAACAAACCAGGTCCCAAGAATTCCCAATAAAATCCCAAACACAGTCCGTCCGCCAATACTTCCAATAATCGGTCCCACCTGGGTAGATTGTGCTGAATGTAATGACTGACTTGAATCTAAATAAGAACATGCGAGAATTGTTTTAGATAGACCACATATATATCACAAAAGTCACACAAATATTTATTTGACTCAGTGTATTTATTAATGTTTTAATTTATAAAAAGTGTTTCCTGTATTTAAAAAGGAAGACACAAAAAACAGCAGATCATAATAAATGATTTTTTTAGGTAATATGTCTACGTAGTCATTGTTTTAATTTTTGTATTAATTAAAAACAAATGCTTTAAATAAACTAAATGGGGTCTCACTATAGAAGTATATTAAATCCAGGATATAATGAAACACTATGCCCCCCAGTAGGTACTCTGGCTTACTTATGGCTACTGGCATTGGAAATGAGTTACACATACATACCAAATATGAAGATGCTCTCTGCAATAGTTCAAAAGTTATGGCCTGTGTTAAAATATTTGACCTTTGACCTTACAGCATGACATTGACCTGCCACCAATGAAAATGTTGAGCTTCATGAGGTACACATGGATGCCAAATATAAAGTTGCTGTCTAAAACGGTTGACAAGTTTTGGCCAATGTTGAAGTACTTGAACTTGTAGAATAACGTGACCTTTGACCAAGATGGGTGACCTTGAAGTTACCAAATCACTATTTCAAACGTTCAGCTGTATGAGATACATATGCATATGAGATATGAAGTATGTGAAAGATGTTGTTAAGAAGTTATTGTGTATATTGAATGAGCTTTTTTGACCCATATATTTGACCTTTAACCTTGAAGGATGACCTTGACCTTTCACCACTCAAAATGTGCAGCTCCATTAGATACACATTCATGCCACATATCAAGTTGCTATTTTCAATATTGCAAAAGTTATGGCCAATGTTAAAGTTTGACGCAAACCAACAAACAAACCAACAAACCAGTATAGACTGGGGGACATAAAAAAAGTTGTATTTGTATAATTGAAAATTCGTATGAATATACAAGATAAATGAAATTGCTGTGATATGAAATGAGAAAAGTTTGGAGTTTGTCAGCATACACAGCAAATTATCACATAACTATACGCCTTTGAATATTTAACAGACATACCTGTCATCGAGGACGATAATGTTGTAAATGGTACCACGGTTGATGGCGTGCTTTGCCCTAGTGAATTCTCAGCATACAGGCTTACTGAGTAAACAGATGAAGAATTCAGCATTGTCAATGTAGTCGATATTCTCGTGGAATTCGTGGATATGTCTAGTAAAAGGCGTTCTGTCCATCCAGAATTGGACTATTTTATACCAATTATAAATCTGGGAAGTATATGATTTCCATATATATTGCCACGACAGTGTCACTGAATCCACTCCAACATTTGATGCGGCAAAATCCTCTGGGATATCCGGTAATGCTAAATGAGAAATGGTCGGTGACATGCTAGAGATAACATCCGAAAATAAATCGGTACAGGTAATCGTTCTATTTATAGTTATCATAATTATTATCAATATTATCATTTTCATCATCAAAATAAATTATTATGATCAGGATATTATTTTCTAATCATAATGACTATCGTTTTGTCGATCATGATTCAGCTGAAGATGATGATGATGATGATGATGATGATGATGATGATGGTGATGGTGATGATGATGATGATGAGGAGGATGATGACAATGATGACGATGATAACGACGACAACGAGGACTCCGACGACGATGATGATGATAATGATGATTATTATAATGACTATGATTGATGATTGATGATGCTGATGTTATTAATATATATGCATAGTCTGTTTAATATAAGATTTAAGTAACATAATACGCTTACAAATAATGACCAGTTTGGATCTAGTAGAAGAGGTCAACACTGGTCCAACATTGAATGCCGTGCAGTAAATGCTCATTTCATTATCTAGTCGCGTTGCTTGATATTTTAAAACGCTCTTAACGGAGGATTCTACTATTGCTGTAGTGTTATAATCAGTCAGTTGTATTTCATCGTCGATGATGTCTTGTGTCCCACCGTCCTTGTATTAGTAAATAATTGCAGGGGGTTTTCCTGACTTGCTCTGGCATTCAAAGGTTGATGTATCGTTTTCTTTCAGGACAACATTCTGCGCATTTGCACCAACAAATGCAACCTGTGTTATTGGCACTGCAAGCATAAACTTTAACATGCATTCTTATAAAAAAAAAACATCACAATACTTATCATGTACAATACACATATCGCATACATAATAATAAACATGCTACGAGTATACGTACATCTAACTCGATAATAATACGATTTTACTTCACTTCAGGTATTACAGGTTTCAAACCTTATATGAAACTATACATTTAGTAAATAATTACCATATATATGAAGGAAAATCGCAGCCGCCTGATGTGATGTTAGTGTTTCACCTAATGACGACAACATCGTGTTCCTTGCATTGCATGTGAAATTCCCTTCGTGTAAAGGTTTAATATCAGGAATAACAAGTTCCTCGCCAGTCGCTGAGCCTCCCGTATATGTTCATGTAAGTGATGGTTGAGGATTACCGTTACTTCTACATCGAAGAACGAATCGTGTGCCGGAAAGAACGTGTATTGCCTTATCTACATTAGTACCGTTGTAATGAAATAAAGGAATTGTTGGTCCATCTACAAATTGTAGTACAGTATGATGTTTCACAAGAAAAGCAACCGAAACAGTCTTCATTAATCTTAGCTTATACTACAACTAATACTTCTATTAATACATTTTGCTCCACCAGCCTTAAACATAATACCACCACTACCGCAATTAATAACACCGATACCACAGCAGCAATACTACAACAACTACTACTACTTCTACTACTACTACTACTACTTCTACAACTACTACTACTACTACTATGACAACAAAAACTACAACAACAACTACAACAACTACAACAACTACAACTACAACAACTACAACTACTACTACTACTACTACTACTACTACTACTATACTACTATACTACTATACTACTATACTACTACTACACTAATATACTACTATACTACTATACTACTATACTACTATACTACTATACTACTATACTACTATACTACTACTACTATACTACTACTACTACTACTACTACTACTACTACTACTACTACTACTACTACTACTACTACTACTACTACTACTACAACATGTTGGAATTGTTGTACAATGAAAATGAATGGAATAACATCAAAGATCCAATCACGTTGATCCAATGTCGTCTGTAACGTCAGGTGTTGTTCCTGGCACGTCGAGGATCTTGTCCGGTATTGACGTCATGCGTTGTTTATGGCACATCAACGGTGTTGTTCGGCTGTGACGTCGTGCGTTGCATATTTATTGTGTTGTTCGATTGTGACATCAGGCTTTGACTATGGCCCAAATAAGATGTTATTCCGTCGAATGCGTTGTTGTGGTTGTGGTTGTTGTTGTTGTTAAGAGTATCGAATTGTTGTTTATGTCCAGGGTGATTCTCACGTAATCGGCGTCGCTCGTCTGCTGTAACGAAAAAGCTTTTAATCACTTTAGAGACTACCATTTTAGCCAATTATTCATGAAACTTAGTCAGAACATTTTTAATAAATTTAGGCCGAGTCAGATCACGTAGGATCAAAATTTAGGTCAGGAGGTCATAGTATTAAAAAAAGGATGTAAGCACTCTAGAGGCTCATTCATTGCCCAATCTTTAAGCGGATTTGTCAGAATATCTGTCTTATTGATATTTCGGCAAAGTTCTAAAACTTGGTGACAAGATTAAATCAAATATAAAAGGTTATGATCCCTCTAGAAGCCAAATCTATTTCCCGTCTCCAAAACATTTGGTCAAGATATTGTTTCTAATGATATATCGGCCGAGTTCGAACCTGGGTTACAAGGGGTCAAATACTATGTCACTATGCCACTACGTCAAATAAAGGAAAAAGCTGGTGCCTAGTCTCCGTGAAACTTTGTCCGAACATGTGTTCAAATAATATATCGGTCTGTTTTAAAACTGGGTCAAGTGGGGTACAAACTAGGTCAGATAACAAATTAACATTTTTGTTAAGAAGGACACTTCGTATGTATTATTCCTGTATAAGAAATGGGGCGTAAATTTGTTCTAGACCTTCAAATCCTGAAAACAAATTTTATAAGTGTCGAATGTATTGTATGATCAAATTTGCAAGTGGCTTAGTTTTTGTAATGAATGTTTGAGTAAATTAAGAAAATGGCGCCCATGGCTGGTGTATAATTGTATATTGTAACCATTTTTAACGTGAATATTTGGTTATGAAAATGGCTGTTCAACCATATTCCTGACACTTCATATACATAATATTTAAAGTGCTAGACCATTTTAAAGTAAACACCAGTAAATATTTATGCATTTTATTCATAGTATACATTGTATATTTGTCAAGTATTTGTTAAGTATTTTGCGTGAGAACTTAAAATTAAAACAATTGCCTTGAATGTGTTCACCGCGATGGAAAACAAAAAAGCAATATTAAAAAAGCATGTTTTTGGTACCTTTTTGCATAGGCAGCATTTTATCGAGGTTCATTTAATAAATGACAACATCAAAAGCCATCAAATGCATTGAATTTGTTTTCAAGTTGATACACTTTTGGCGCAAAAACTTACTGGTTGCAGTCTCTATACCCCATGCAACATTAATCTAAACTTGATTCTCATAAAAAGTATACCGAGGTTGATGTACAACGGTTTCTTACTTTCCCTGTAACCCAACTACTTTTTTCTTATGCTAGGGAAACTATCATATAATTCCGGTGTAATTGGTAATGGAATGTATTGCGTAACACACTGATTACATCACACGTGGTGAGACAAATTTAAATAAGACCAGCTACCTTATAAGCAACTTAATAAAACGATACATATGAAATGAATTGATATTAGCCTTGTTATATTATCGACCTTGATTGTTCGGTGTGTGATTGGGTTAAATTACTTTTGAGCTGTTTATGAACATTATATAATCTATTTTTTTGTGTTAATGAAACATGGGTATACTAGTTATGTTAAAACAAGATATTTTTTCCATACCCGGAAATATGTTGGAACAGGTTGTGCTTATAATATTTTAGACTCATTGAAGTGACAAACAAATATAAGCACTGATTGGGATTCAACACTGGTCGTATGTTTAATATTCGGTTGCTTCGCCCGCGCCTCTTAAGTACAAATTAAACCTTGCAATCTTGAAATAATCACTTGCATTATGAGACTTTCTGTGGTGATTATGATATTTCTGTTTTAAGGCGCTATAATTTCAAAGTAATTACCGTGAGTTATAAATCGCAAAAAAAGTGATAATGACCTTGAGTTAAAAGGCGTTAAGTATTATAACCTATTTGGAAAGTTATCTTAAAATTTAAAAGCACAAAACCCTGAAAAACATCGTCTAGCTGTTTTACAAAAAAAGTGTTTCATAACCCTCTTCCACGCATAACAAACTTTACGCAAATTAAACAACTCAAAAATACACGCTATTAGTACTCAATAATTATTATTAACTTCCTATTGGATTGAATCACAAGTTGATTGAAATCAACATTTATCGTTTCAGAGTTTCGTGGACGATTAATCGAGTTCTATATGACGGCGAAAACAACTGTGTCTGTTTCACCACTAAGAGAGGGTCGTGACAAACCCATATGGGATGTCTTTGTGCAACCAAAATTAACCCATATTAAAATGGAGAAAGATGGATCTCGAACGAAAACGGAAATCGCGGTTTGTCAATACAAAGCCTTATTTTATAAAGATGCAAAACTCAATAACTGTGTATTTGTTCAAGGAGAACCCGGGATTGGGAAGAGTACGTTTCTAACTAAACTGGCGCTTGACTGGTGTGATGCCGTGTTTTTACCCAACCCTGATTACAAGGGTTCATTTAGTGATGTTGAAGCGTTGCAGGAGTTCCAGTTTTACTTTTACATTTCACTTAGAGATGCAATGGATCAGCGTGAGGTTATAGAGATGATAAAAAAACAAATAATAGACATGATTTATGATGGTAATCAACGGGAAGAGACCGTTAAGCTTTTATCACAAATGCTAGAACGAGAGACACGCATCTTAGCTATGGATGGGCTTAATGAATGGGTTGATCTTTGAATAAATGCGTTACACCTTTACTCGCAAACTGCCATACAAATTGCGTATCTGTTATAACATCACGACCATGGAAAATGACGGATGAGAGAATCAAAGATTCTGATATTAACTGTTTAATAGAAATTGAAGGCATAATTGATTCAGAAGAGCTAGCAAAGCTAATAATATACAGTATTCAGACTGGTAACGTAAAGACACACACTGAATTCATGAAGTACGTTTACGAACGTCAATTTTAGCATTTTCTTACATCACCCTGGCTGCTGCAAACTTTGTTAGTCAATTTGTGGATGAACAATAGCGTCTTTTGTGGTTCATTGTGTGAAATAAATTGTATTTTAATAGATACACTCTTTAAGAACGCAAATGCAAAAAGGGGTATTTTCGAAAAGGCAATTGTTTTCGATGTTTACACAATACACGTTTTATTCAGAGGCAGATCGATATATTTGACGCGCTTGCAAATGCTGCGTTTACATTTACGTTTTCATCGAACAAATCCCGTGTGTTCAACGAGCGGGAATTATTGACCTACATGTCAGAATATCAGTTGAAATTTTGCCCCCATGCTGGTGTATTAACGAAACGATTCAGTTGCACCATAGCACTACATGATGCACAGTTTCATTTATACACGAGACAGTACAGGAATTCATGGCTGCCTATCACATCGCAAATTCAAAGCAAAACCTAAGAGTACATGTCCAAAACGAGTCTATTAGTAAATACAATGTGCTAGAAATGAGCCAGACTATACTTGCATTGCGGCTCAGGCCAGCGGTCAGAACAACATTTGCCTTAAGTGTAGGGACTTCA
Source organism: Dreissena rostriformis (assembly GCA_007657795.1). NCBI lineage: Eukaryota > Metazoa > Mollusca > Bivalvia > Myida > Dreissenidae > Dreissena > Dreissena rostriformis. Next base: position 150,235 of record VMBQ01002643.1, read on the forward strand.
CATTTAATATATCTTTAAATGATACCGATTCAAGCGCTTTGAAGGTACTTTTAATGGTGAATAAATCAGATGTGCGGACGCTTATTATAGAAAGCAATGTTCTTAAAGAAAGCGAAATACTAAGTGTACTTACACAATCCAAACATAGGCTTAAGCGAATTAAGACGACAATGAGTTCAAAGATTAATAAAGCGTTACATTCAGACGAGCATACAGGAGCTGCACTCTACCGAGAAGATTGATTTATCAACATTTGCCGTTGTACTACCGTCCATATCTAAATTGAAATATTAAAAACTAGATAACGCAACTTTTTCGGAAGACATAGTTTTTCCTGATACATTACAATATATCTATTTAAGTAAGTGTACGTGTACTGCTGTGTTCCTACGACGGTTACTAGCGCAATTATCATCATACAAGAACACTGTTCGTTGTAATTTGCATAATGTGAGTGTTATTGATTGCAATAAACAACTATTTCAGGCAGAATTACGTTCAACAGACATGACAAATAGCATCTTAAGTATGAGAAATGGCAATAATGACTTATATAGATTACTGCGTCGTACATCTATCGGCGAACTGATCCTGCGCACGGCATCGATGCCTCATTAGCATCCAATTTTTTTTCACACGCTTAACAAATTTACAAAGATTTATTTAAGGGGGACCTATACGGGTCGATGCGATCTTAAGCTTCCTGCTTCATTGCAGTGTTTGTCACTGCTTAAAGTCGCATGTTCATCTGAGTGGCTATGTATCTTGTTGATAACGCTCTATTCATTAAATCGTCCTGTCAAGTGTCAGCTGTGGAATGTGGAATTGCAGTCAAGTGACGAATCAAGTGGAGTTATTTCAGATATAAACGAACATGACATACGATCTGAAATATTGTCAAGAGACATGTCTAATATCGAGATATTGGTAGTAAATGGAAGTATGGAACTGTTTGAAATATTTCGTGATACAAGTATAGGGACCCTTGACTTGCGACCAGCTAGTTGCGTTTCATTAGCATCAGATATTATTCACACGCTCAACAGGCTAGCAAAGCTTCGTTTATGGGGGGTCTATACAGTTCGATGTGATTTTAAGCTGCCTGCTTCATTGCAGTGTATCAGTCTGGATAAAGTCGAATGTTTATCTGCATGGCTGTGTGGCTTGTTATTCGCGCTCACTCCATTAGATCATCCTGTCACATGTGAGCTGTGGGATGTTGTAGTGATGTCAAGTGAACAATCCCGTTATGACAATTCACATATACACGTATCTGACATACGATCTGAAATATTGTCATTTGACATCTCCAATATCAAGATACTAGTGACAAATGGTAGTATGGAACTGTTTGAAATATTTCGTGATACAAGTGTTGGGATTCTGGTTATTGGAACGGCTGATTGTGCCTCATTAGCATCAGAGATTCTTCACACGCTCAACAAGCTAAGAAAGCTTTCTTTATGGGGAACATATACGGGTCGATGTGATCTCAAGCTGCCTACTTCATTGCAGTTCATTTGTCTGCATGGAGTCGAATGTTCATCAGAATGGCTGTGAAGTTTGCTGATCACGCTCTCTGCATTCGATCATCCTGTCAAGTGTCAACTGCGCAATGTCGCATTGCAGTCAAGTCAACAATCTCGTGGAGACAATTTATATATTAATTTATCTGATTTAAGAACTGAAATATTGTCTCATGACATGTCCAATATCAAGATAGGAGTCAACAATGGCAGTATTTGACATGTCCAATATCAAGATACTAGTGACAAATGGTAGTATGGAACTGTTTGAAATATTTCGTGATACAAGTGTTGGTATTCTGGTTCTTGGAACGGCTGATTGTTCCTCATTAGCATCAGAGATTCTCCACACGCTTAACAAGCTAACAATTCTTTATTTACGGGGGACCTATACTGGTCGATTTGATGTCGAATGGCCTTCTTCATTGAAATGTATTAGTCTTCAGAAAGTCGAATGTTCATCTGAGTGGCTGTGTGGTTTGTTGATCACGCTCTCTTCATTAGATCATTCTGCAAAATGTGAGCTGTGGGATGTTGTATTGGAGTCAAGAGAACAACCCAACGGAAACGATTCATATGTAGATGTTTTTGAATTGCGATCGGAACTATTATCACATGACATGTCAAATATCATGATATTAGTAAAAAATGGCAGTATGGAACTGTTTGAAATATTTCGTGATTCAAGTATAGGAATTCTGCAACTGATGACGGCTGATTGTGCCGTATTAGCATCAGAGATTCATCACACGCTCAACAAGCTAAGAAAGCTTTTTTTATGGGGGACATATACGGGTCAATGTGATCTCAAGCTGCCTGATTCACTGCAGTGTATAAGTCTTCAGAAAGTCGAGCTTTCATTTGAATGGCTGTGTGGTTTGTTGAACACGCTCTCTTCATTAGATCATCAAGTCACGTGTGATATGTGAGATGTTTTATTACAGTCACGAAAAGAATCACAAGGAGACGATTTAAATATACATGTACCTGACTTACGATCTGAACTTTTGTCATGTGACATGTCTAATATTGAGATATTCGTGGAAAATGGCAGTATGGATCTGTTCGAAATATTTCGTGATAAAAGTATAGGGATTCTCAACCTGCGAACGGCTGATTGTGCCTTATTAGCATCAGAAACAATTTTTTTTAAGTAAAATTCATTTTAATAAGTAAATACTTACCTGCTATCTTATAGCTACTNACTCCCTAGTTTATATGTGTAAGAGCATGAGAAAAAAACAGGCAGGCGAATGATGCACACAAGTCACAAACTTACTTTTTCCAAGCCGACTTGAGCCATTTGTTGATGGAGGTAGCCTAGCCTCCTCGTCGCTGTTCCCGAAGACATCGTCTGCCGCGCCCTGCCGGACAAGCTTGCAGTAGCCCAGGAGGATGTTATATATGTATCGTGGCAAATGAAAGTAGGCGAACCTCCCAAAACCGGACGTCTTGTGCTCCTCCAGCATGATGGACATGTCGTTCCCGTCAGGACCCCACGGGACGGCGTGGTGCACGTTCTTCATCTGCAATGCAAAAAGGCTAATGTGTCGATACCTTTGTCGAGAAATGAAATAGTGTACGATAGCCTATACATAATTGAGTATTTTTTCGAATCAATACACAGCTTAGTTATATAACATACCTTTAAGTTCACGAACTCCTCGGTCCTGGAGGCGTTCTTGAGTGTGATCAGAGCGACAAGGATGCCAAGAATTTTCTTAAGTCGCCCTGCCGGGAACTCCGTACACTCACGGATGGTCTTTAATTGTCACCGCATTCTCACTGACCGGTTCTTGGCGTGTAGAGGTCAGGCAGCCAGCCAGACTGCGATCGGCCTTAAAAACTAGAAATAAAACTATAAACTGTTTGTGTTAATAAAAATAATATATATATTTTATTATTATTATTATTTTTTAACTATACATATTAAAATCTATATGCCGTGATGTGTATTAGTCGCTGAACGCAAATCCCCTGCTATTAATTTGATAGCTTGACCACTTAAATAATTATTGATTGTAAATGAGAATAATGCATAGTTTATGTAAATACATAAATACTCGTTGTCAAGTAAAATGCTATGTTTAAGCTTACTTCGTCAAGCATGTGCTCCGACGCCTGCCTCATATCCTTAAACCAGCGCATGAAGGCTCTGATGGTCACGATGACGGATCTCACGGTGCCTGGCTGGTGGGCCTTGATCATGTAGACATCATGGACCTCCATGTGGCCCTGCCAGCGCAGCACTGTCTCCAGGTTGGCCCCAACGCTGTAACCGCAAGGGCAAGAAAGCGGTTCAGCTTCATGGAATTACACTCCACCTGTTTGTCCCTCTTTGTGTT
>VMBQ01002644.1:5053-50434 GCA_007657795.1 Dreissena rostriformis
CCTATTTCCAGTCAACCATTTTATTGCTTCAGGTCACTGTGACCTTGACCTTTGACCTAGTGACCTGAAAATCAATAGGGGTCATCTGCCGGTCATGACCAATGTCCCTATGAAATTTCATGATCCCAGGCGTAAGGGTTCTTGAGTTATCATCCGGAAACCATTTTCCTATTTCCAGTAACTGTGACCTTGACCTGTGACCTTTGACCTAGTGACCTCAAAATCAATAGGGGTCATCTTCGAGTCATGATCAATGTTCCTATGAAGTTTCATGATCCTAGGCCTAAGCGTTCTTGAGTTATCATCCGGAAACCATCTGGTGGACGGACCGACCGACAGACCGACTGACCGACAGACCGACCGACATGAGCAAAGCAATATACCCCCTCTTCTTCGAAGGGGGGCATAAAAATCTGTAAACAAGTCCCTTTATATATCCCAAACATTTTATATGAAGCTTTAGTCATCCAAACTTGTAAATAAAAATATATCTTGAAATAATTTAAAACTTTAAAATGGCGTACCAATGTATTAAATACAGTGAGTTCATGTTTTTATAAAATTTTCTTTTGTCCACCTTTCTGTGCTAAAAGTTGCTAAATGCTGAAACAGTGTGACACTACCGGGAGGTAAGAGTGTTTAGATGTACATGTATTTAACCCATTTATGCCTAGTGGACTCTCCCATCCTTCTTAATTGGATCAATTTATTTCCAAAATTAGGGATGTGTAGTATATTTATTTCAATATTTAGAATATTTCTCACAGAAATTCCTTAAAGCAAACAGCGTAGACCCTGATGAGACGCCGCATTATGCGGCGTCTCATCTGGGTCTACGCTGTTTGCCTAGGCCTTTTTTGTAGACGCTAGGCATAAATGGGTTAATCATTATGTATACTATGCTAGTGGAAATTTGCAAGGATTTCTACATATTTTTTTAATAAAATTGTCATCACTTTTTTTATGACAACCATGATGGATGTAATGTGAACACGAGAATTTTGTATGCAACACAAATTCATTTGTTATTTGACACAGTGTGTTAGAAACCACATTGGGTGTTAAGCATGCAGGTACTGTACATTATCTAATACTGGTTCACAAATGGAACAGATGTATATATGTCAGTGTTTTACCCTTATAAGTGTTGGATATCTGTTACTGACCTAGATAATCCTAAACACTGTATCATATTGCAGTGTAAAAGTAAATCATGCAGTATCAAAAAGTACCGGTAGTTCATGCCACAGGAGGGAAGCCCATATTTTTGTTGTATATATGCTATAATAGTTTTATTATAGCATACATGTATATAAAAATAAAAATATGGGATTCCCTCCTGTGGTTCATGCTATGCCAGCAAAATAACTGCAAATTGGCCCTCAATTTTCAACAGTTGTACATTACAACTACATCCATTGCACATTTAAAACCTTATTATTATTGAATTTAAAGTCGGCCGAGTTGATGTTGGTATATTTTCCCATTTTTGGTTATGTGTCGCAAAAGTGATTTTGAGTCAAAATGTGATGGTATTTATGTCAGATGTGCAAAAGATTTGGTCAAAATCGGTCAAGAAATGCCCAAATTCAGTACAAAGAAAGGGCTTTTCAATTTCTGTCCATGGACAGAAATGATCTAAATTTAAACACGCGCGGGTCACATGTAAAACCACTTGACCATTGCATCATTGTTTACAACGCCATTTGCCATGGAGAAACCGTGTTATTTAGTAGTTCTTCTTTGTTTTGAAAAGCGCGGAAGTGGAAATCATGTGAAATTGGCGCTCATGTTACCCAAAGCGTGCATACGTCACATGTTAATAATAGTCTTGAGGATTCCGTTATGTACATGATTAGGTTTCGTATTTTTTATGCTTTTGGCATTTTTTGGCAAAAAAATGTGAAAATCAGTATGGAAGAGTTCAGCTTTAGAATGCATCTGACGAATACTGATCAATTCTGGTCAGTTGAGAAAACCAAATTGTTGTGAGAAATATCAACTTGGCCGGCTTTAAATTCCAAATACTTAATTTTTTACTTTGGATAACATTTTGTTATTTACCGGTATTCAAGTGTCCGTACACGTGGGGTTAAAATAACTGATAACATTTTGGCATATATAATGTATTTTCCATCTTTATGAGTATTTACAAATGATACAAACATAGCATTATACATAACACATTTTAAATTGTTTATTTTATACTTTCTACAAAATTCAAACAGTAACACAAGATAAAACACAACTTGAGCAACAACAAATGGACAAACTGTTACAATTTATGACATGTTCACAGTGCAGTCAAACCATTTGCCAAAAAAGCAAATTGGGAAAATTAATGTGCATGTTTTCAAAATGATTCCTACGGTGAAATAAATACTTTGATATACAGTATATATGTTAGAATTTGAATTATAGGGAACAGATAAACTAGATTATTAATTGTATATGTGAGATATTAAAAAAAAATAAGTCTTCCACATACAATGGTCTGTGTACATGTTTATGTTTTTTAACAATTTCTAACTTAAAATGCATTTGTTTTCTATCACTACATCAGTATTAGTGACGGCGTATAAAACAAAACATGTACATTATTTTCAATAATATATGTTTTAACTTTGAGATATACATGTAATGTACTTTACCATATAATACTGGTTGCTTTACATTTTGCCAAAGGGTGAATTTAATACAAGTTTATTAAAGAGAAGTACATATTATATAAGCTTTCTGCCAAGAACTAGAAACATCTTTAAACATTCAAATCTAAGAAATGTTTCATTATATTCAGGTAATGAAAATTAAAGTTTTTATATTTGCAAAGACAAGATATGTAACACTTTTCCAAAAACAATATTCTTTCTTGTAGAAAACGAAAAATTTGCGAGCAAATATTTACATGTTCCATTAGAGTAAAAGAAACTAATGTTTTGTTGGGTGAGACTATTCAGACATTTTGCACCATGCAGGTCATGACAAAATAAAACAGAAGTCTATCAGACTAAGGCATTGTACTTTTCAGTCATGTATTACCCAATTCAGGCCTTATATGTGGCGTGTTCTGAGAAAACTGGGCAAAATACTTGTGCGTTAAGTGTCATCCCAGATTAGCCTGTGCAGTCCGCACAGGCTAATCCGGGACGACACTTTCCGCCTAAACTGGATTTTTGCTAAGAAGAGACATCATTTAAACGAAAAATTCAATAAAAGCGGAAATTGTCGTCCCTGATTAGCCTGTGCGGACTGCACAGGCTAATCTGGGATGACAATTTACGCACAAGCATTTTGCCCAGTTTTCTCAGAACACGACACATATTGTTACCAACACATTACTCATGTCATAAAAAATATATACCTACAGTCAACAAGAATTAATTGTCAAATAGGAGAATGACCTCAGAGTTACAAAACAGTATCCATAATCCATCCTCTCAAAACAAAGACAGAATTGAATTCAGCTATAAATACATTTTTGACAAACTAATTTCAGTTACATGAAAAACATCTTAACCATACAATGTCATGGGTCAGAGACTAACATGTTTTGCCATAAAAGTAACAAATAAAGTGATTCATTTTGTGATGCATACACTGAATTAGCTTTTATAAACTTCCCTTCCCACCTTGGACCATGTAATAATTTATTCTTTTCAAATCTCCTGTCAGCATTCAGGTTACACCATTACTTCCTATTTTAGAAAGGTCTTGAACATGCTCCCAGACACGTGAGGGACTAAGTGAGGTCTATATTTAGATCCTAATGCAAATATAATTTCTATATGTGGCTACCAACCATTGAATTTGAATTGCTTGTCAATTTCCAATACATTATTATGAGTGATAGCTCTATTAGTTAACATTTTCTGTGGAAATGCTGCACTGATAAAAGATCAGTTAACACCCACATGCGCATTATTCAGTGAAACTGGTTCATCCAATTCAAGTATTAATTCATGAAAAAACAACAAGAAAATCTGCTTTTCAGCTATATCAGAAAATCAAAAAGTTTATTGCATTAACAAATTACTTATCAAGCACTATGTCATGTAATCCACACACCAAAAGTCCATGAATATTAATGAAACAGTGCGCTTACATGTATCTCTTACTGATCGCTCACAACAATACACTGCAACTACATGAAGCAACATAAGTATAATTAACCCTTTGCATGCTGGGTTATTTGTCGTCTGCTAAAATGCTGTCTGCTAAATTTCTAAAATTAGCATTTTCTTCGATTTTTTTATAAAGAAAACTATCAGAATAGCAAACAGTTTGGATCCTGATGAGACGCCACGTTCTGTGGCGTCTCATCTGGATCCAAACAGTTTGCAAAGGCCTTCAAAATCCGGTTCCAGCGCTCAAAGGGTTATGCATTCACATTGGTGAAGCATGTCTATGACTCACACTGCTTTTATTGGAGCCTCGTTCTGGAAAAACTGGGCTTACAGCATTTTCCTTAAGTGTCCTCCAAGATTAGCCTGTGCAGTTGCTTTAACCCATTTATGCCTAGCGTCTAGAAAAAAAGGCCTTGGCAAACAGCGTAGACCCAGATGAGACGCCGCATGATGCAGCGTCTCATCAGGGTCTGCGCTGTTTGCTTAAAAGAATTTCTGTAAGAAATATTCTAAATATAGAAATAAATATACTAGACATCCCTAATTTTGGAAATAAATGGATCCAATTTAGAAGGATGGGAGAGTCCACTAGGCACAAATAGGTTAATATAATTTTTCTATTTAAAGGAAGTCTCTTGAGTCTTCTAAGCAAACATCCAATTTATGTGGAGTGTCGTCCCTGATTAGCCTGTATGGACTGCACAGGCTAATCTGGGACAACACTTTACTCACATGCATTAAGCACAGTTTTTTCCACAACACGGTTTATTAAGCAAACCACTTGTTTAACATAAGAGTATAATTGTTTTTCACTGGTCAAACTGATACACTTATAAAAACATTGTGCTTCTCCGACACAAATGTTTGATTTCCTGTAGCAGAGCTGTTTTAAATATTAATGTACCAATAATGTATTGCATTTTATATATAACTATACATTCTTAAACCTTAACTTATTCTAGACTGGATTTTCGTTGAGAGGAGGTTTCCCTTAAACAAAAAATTCCATTTGAGCAGAAAATGACATCTGTGATAAACCTCAGGGAAGAAACTTTACGCACATGCATTAAGCCCTGGTTTCCCCATAGAACGGCTTATTTTTTAATATTAAAACTGTGTTTGATTGACATGTCTTTATTATTCTTACCTGAAGCCAGTAGTAATCAATAGTAGCTACTATTATATACACATGTACACTTACCAGCCACTAAGCGTTTAATCCATTTATGCCTAGTGGACTCTTCCACCCTTCTAAATTGGATCAATTTATTTCCAAAATTAGGGATGTCTAGTATATTTATTTCTATTTTTAGAATATTATCACAGAAATTCCTTTAAGCAAACAGTGCAGACCCTCATGCGGCGTCTCATCTGGGTCTTTGCTGTTTGCCAAGGCCTTTTTTCTAGACGCTAGGCATAAATGGGTTAAGTACACATTTTTCCCTGCCATTTTTTACTTTTATGGCAAAAAGTTATAAGGGCAGGTATATTTGACGAATACGCCCAAAAAGCAGTAATTCTATTTAAAACATTTGAGGTAATATTATATTTAAACATGTATCGCTTCTGCATAATTTCTCCACAAAATTATGCCATCTCTTCAAGTAGACAAGAAGAAAAAGATGTTTTTCGTTTAAAATGACCTTCAGCGAGAAAAATTACATTTCCTCCTTTAGTAACAGTAACTCTTTCAGTGCTGGAACCGAATTTTGAAGGCCTTTGCAAACAGTTTGGATCCAGATGAGACGCCACAGAACGTGGCGTCCCATCAGGATCCAAACTGTTTGCTATTCTGATAGTATTCTTTGAAAAAAAAATTGAAGAAAATGCTAATTTTAGAAATTCAGCAGAGGACATTTTAGCAGACGACAAATTTCCGAGCATGCAAAGGGTTAAGTGAGAAATTAAAGACACTGGTGTCTTGTTTAAAGCATGTACGAAGTTTTAACATTGAAATGCAATAAGAGAATACATTAACTATTACCTACACTGTATAAAATTCAAATTAGCAATTCAGTATTTCAAAGTGGGATCTATTTCTAAACCTGCCAAGTGATCAATCTAACATAAGCGGTTGACCCAAATAAAGTAGATATTCAAATAATGAATAACCCTCTTTCAAAATGGGATCAAATTTAGCAAATTTAGCATGAAATACCATCAGAATCAAATGTACATCAATATTCAATGAGTCCTTCTTTACATTTATTACAAATATATACTCAAAATTTAACACATGTACATCTACATGAAGCTATAGTAAATTATATACATACATAATCAAATGCCAACAATGAATGTTTAGAAACAACAAAATGAAAACACAAAATTTGCCATTTCAGTATAACAACAAATAATTATCTCCATTCAAAACAAAATGTGTGATTTTTTTTATGTTTAACCTCAGGTATTACAATACAAAATATTCCTGAGTAAAATATACTTCAGCAATCATAATATGAATACAATAATTAAAATTATGAAGAAAAGCAAACACAATAATATTATTTTACATTTTTATGATAACAACATTCATGATATCTAACAAAAGTATTTCATCCAAAACTACATACCATAATGATAACAACTAGCCTTTACCTTATTAGTTCTAATATCTATGATTATGATTAGTAGTAACACTGACAACATTTTCAGTGACTTGTAGCATTTTACACTAGAAACATTATGTTACTTTTATGCCAAACAAAGATTCCATGCATTTTTAATTACTCGTCTAAACATAAAAAAAATCGATAATTGAAAAGGCTTAAACAGTGTTATGTCCTCAAAACAGCAGATTAAGAAATAAACATACAAAATAATAAATACAAGAGATAAAACTAAAATAATGCTGTATGTAAAATAACAGATTAAACTAGCATTACAAAAGAAGCTCTCAAGCAAACATAATTAAATTAAATATACCAAATAAAAACTAGGTGGGTCATTGGTACTGGGTTTGTTTCTACTGACACAAAGCAAGGCTTTTTTTCCAATCGTTGTGAAGCGGCCTTGGCCNCCCTCATTTTGTGAAAAAAATAAGTTGCAAACTTTTCAGATTTGTGAAAAATGAGTCGCGAACTGTTCAAAATTGTGATAAAATGAGTCACATACTTTATAAAATTGTGAAAATTTGAGTCACAATCTTCTTTAAATTGTGAAAATTTGAGTCACAAACATTTCAAATTTTTGAAATGGCCATTTTCTAAGAAGGAAAAAAGCCCTGCAAAGAATCTGCTTATTAGCAATTCTTTTAAAAAACACTCTTAAAATAAAGTCGAGCATGTAAACATGTCAAATTTAACATAAAATATATGCACTTCATAACAATAAGTATCACACAAATGCTATTTCAACACAAACAAAAGAAATTTGATCATGCACACTTCAACTCTAACAAACCATGTATTTTTGTATTATATCATGATGCCCCTATTTTTTATCAGCCTTGTTAAAAAAACACAATTAATGAAATGTGATAAAAATTATATTCATAAACAAAATTACTGTTTAACAGTAATTAACAAGAATAATACGTACCGGGTAGCATGATAAAAAATTTAACAATGTAAACTCCATACTATTGTTGTTGTTTTGTTTGGCACTTGTACATAACAAATCATTTTATTATTAACTACATTTACAGTGATACGGAACAAAAACATTTTTTTTTGGCAATAAAATGACTGTAATTATTTTGAAAATTCATTTCAACCAGTATCTGAGTTTAACTACTAAAACAAATCTGGTTGGTTTTAATTCCTTGTTTAAAGTAAACCTACATAAGAATTCCCAAGAAAAGGAACAAACTGTCTGTCAAATTACAATAGCAAAGGTCCATGTCTCTTTAAAAACATGATAAAGTGTAGAGGACTTATAGAATAGATCACTAGCCTTACCCTGATATGTGATATATATTGCCTTTTAGAGATCTGGAGCTTAATTGTTAAATGGATCTTGCTTGTATATTGTTCAAATATTGCTAGGCTATTAATGGTGATAAAAGGCTTTAACCAAAGTAGTCAATAGTGTAATGTGTGAGTTCCATAGTAGTCAATAGTGTAATGTGTGAGTTCCATAGTAGTCAATAATGTAATGTGTGAGTTCCATAGCCGAGTAGTCAATAGTGTAATGTGTGAACTCCATAGTAGTCAATAGTGTAATGTATGAGTTCCATAGTAGTCAATAGTGTAATGTTTGAGTTCCATAGTAGTCAATAGTGTAATGTATGAGTTCCATAGTAGTCAATAGTGTAATGTGTGAGTTCCATAGCCGAGTAGTCAATAGTGTAATGTGTGAGTTCAGTAGTCAATAGTGTAATGTGTGAGTTCCATAGCCGAACGGTTATTGCATGTTCTATACATGTAGCATGATTACGAATGTATGTTTCATAGCATAATGGCAGGTGTATGTTCAAAAGCACAGCGGCAATTGGTTGTTCCCTATTAAAACAACAATTGTAATGTCTCAAAGTGCAATGGAAATAGCATGTTCCAAAAGTCACTGGTAATTGCTTGTTGATGATTCAGCAAGCCATACACATGACAAAGTTTGTTTTAAACGGTCTGGGTGACTGGCCCTTATTGACATTGAATTTGTGAGGAGGTCTTGCAAGCATTTCCCTTACGCAACAATCACACATCAAAATAACTGTTGAAATATGCGGTCACAAATCACACATCAAAACAACTGTTGAAACATGCGGTCACCATAAATGCCAGCCTTCTCCTGTTAATACTTGTCCAGACAACAGGGGCGAAACCAGCCGTGTATATGTTTCATGGCAATGTTTTTTTCTAATTAAGATGATACATGGCAATTAATATAATAGCAATACACATAATATGCAGTCACACACACTAGAATAACCTAGGCCTCCAGAATTATTAAGTTATCTTCTCTTAAACAAATGTTTTTAAGTCAACAGAACTGTCATGTTCCCATGCAATTAATCTGGAATAATAAAGTCAAGTGCAGCTATGCTTTAAGGCATTAAATGAAAAAGAAAATTGAAAATAAGAACAATAGTAGTACAAAATATTTTACCAGAAACTAAAAAACCTCGATTTCAATTTTATTTGAATCTTATCGATCCTGGAAATTCTTGCGTCAGATTCACTAAGTAGTGCCACTAACAGGAATTTTATAGCTGGAGTAGAAATTGATTTTGATCAATACTCCTCATTTACTCTATTCATTGCCAGACAGAGATATACTGTATGCTAGGTCTGATTACACTTGACAGGAGAGGACCAAGCACGCATCATTAGAAGAGCACACTGGAAACTACTTCTAATGGCTGCTATCTGTGTATTATAGTAAGTATGTGGTGCAACTCATACGAAGCGGGNGGGGGGGGGTCTGAATAGCATTTGAGCTGTGCTCTGAATAGACCAGGCTTCATGCTTGTGCGAAGTGTCGTCCCAGATTAGCCTATGCTGTCCGCACAGGCTTATCAGGGACGACACTTTCTGCCGTAACTGGATTTTCGTTTCAGAAGAGACTTCGTTTAAGCAAGAAGTTCCATAAAAGCTGAAAGTGTCGTGCCTGATTAGCCTGTGCAGACTGCATCGGCTTATCTGGGACGACACTTTACACACATGCATTAAGCTCCGTTTTTCAAGAACAAGGCTCATTTATATACCTAGTCGCTGACTTGTTCTTAAAAACAAAAATACAATTTAAACATTCATTAAAACTAAGATTTGTTTTAAATTGTCTTAATAATATAAATGCACAATAGCATACATTTCCAACAAAATTTATTTACATATTATCCATATGGAATTTTATTGCAATGCATCTTAAGTGTTTAATGGTTGACTTAAAAAGTTTGAATGCAACATTCAAATATTTGTCTCTTTGGAAAAACACACTTTTTGAACAAACCAAATGAATTTTACACAATTTATAAGAAAATTAAATGAGAATAAATTTTTGTCCTGAGATACAGAAATGAGTATATATCTTTTAAAAAAATAAATAAGAAGGGTGCAAGAAAAAAAATGTTACCTGTTTATGTAAGTAAAACATATTATAACATACAGGTAATGTTGCAAAGATAATGTAGTCTTTTACGCTTATACAAGTTCAAAGTTTATTTAACGTTTGAAATACTTACACAGAACTTTGGGAAGTTATTCAATTTCCTTTCAAATTCAAATTTTGGAAGATAGAGTTCTCACAATGTTATCAAGTCTGACAAAAAACTAGAATTGTGTCACAGACATTGATGCCCCACAAGGCATGTTTGAAAACACAGACAAATCTACTATATATTCTACAGCGGACAAAAGGCAAAGGGCCACAATCAGTCGCAGTAACAATTCCTTTCATAAATCATCTACAAATTCAGCTGTGAAAGTTTGAGCTCGCATTTACATCAGATGTTTTAACCCTTTGCATGCTGGGAAATTTGTCGTCTGCTAAAATTTTGTCTGCTAAATTTCGAAAATTAGCATTTTCTTTGATTTTTTTTCAAAGAATACTATCAGAATAGCAAACAGTTTGGATCCTGATGAGATGCCACGTTCTGTGGCGTCTCATCTGGATCCAAACTTTTTGCAAAGGCCTTCAAAATCCGGTTCCAGCGCTCAAAGGGTTAACAGTTGACACTCATTCCAAAGTTCTGGTCAGTTTTGTTGGTTTATAAATGAATATGTTTGTTATGCCCAACAATTAGCTCTCACACTATGAATGCTCCTACAGCAAACGAAACCTTTTTGTGATCTTCAAATGTACTTTTTTTTATAAAAGAGCAAAATAATCAATAGTTTACTATGTCAGTCATTTTGCATGATCAGTTGGTGTTATTAATACTGAAAGATTTAGAACAACATAAGGAGACACTCTTCTTGTCGTGCCATGCTATAAAGTATATAAAATTAATGAAAACTGACAAAATAAGCCTCACTCTCTGAAAAGGGCGTTTAATGCATGTGCGTAAAGTGTCATCACAGATAAGCCTGTGCAGTCTGCACAGGCTAATCAGGGAAGACACTTGCCACTTTTAAATTTTTTTTTTGGTTAAAGGAAAACTTTTCTTCACGAAAATCCAGTTTAGGCGGAAAGTGTCGTCCCTGATAAGCCTGTGTGAACGACACTTTGAGCACATGCATCAAACCCCCTTTTCACAGAGTGTGGTTCATATAAAGAAACATTTTAAGATCAGACCAAGTGACTTTTGAGTCACGACAAGTGAAATATACGGGCATTTGTCCGACTAGACTTGCTAAAAAGTGCCATGCTATAAAGTAAACGTATACTGTGAAATTACTGAAAACTGACAAATTATATTAAGAAACGTTTTAAGGTCAGGAAGAGTGACTAAAGTCACGACAATTGGAATATAAGGTCTCTAGTCTGACTAGACAACTGGATGTAAAGGTTAACCCATTTATGCCTAGCGTCTAGAAAAAAAGGCCTTGGCAAACAGCGTAGACTCAGATGAGACGCCGCATGATGCGGCGTCTCATCAGGGTCTGCGCTGTTTGCTTAAAAGAATTTCTGTAAGAAATATTCTAAATATAGAAATAAATATACTAGACATCCCTAATTTTGGAAATAAATTGGTCCAATTTAGAAGGATTGGAGAGTCCACTAAGCATAAATGGGTTAATGTTATTTAAGTACCTGACAGACTGAACCACATAATAGACTAACAGGAAGACTGAGAATTAGCAGCTATAAGACATAATTATGACTCTTTTTAAAGGACAAATACAATATAGCTTTAAACCGTCATACATGTTCATCATCATATATTATGAACTGTTAAAGACTCAAATTTATTACAGTACAGTGATATATGTGCTTCCCAGGTCCACTAAATCCAGTAAAGTATCAGTTTCTTTAAGGCTGAACATTATATTTAGCCTTCCAGTGTCAGTTTATTTCTTTTGAAAAAGTTAAGAAGTGTGTGAAAACCATGCTGACATCATTATGGGCATTTACTCAAGCCTCAATCCCTATCACGGTTCTTGTATTACATTTTAATGGTGCCAGAAAAAAATGTCCCTGACAGTGCAATAATTGGCATGCTTAACAAGAAGTTCTATTGTAACAAGATCAAAGGATGATCGCTTATGATCTGATGTGTCAAAAATACTAAAATGGCATTTAATACATCTTGAAAGAGTGGAAGATTTTCACCAATAATATACATATTTGGAAAACGGCATGATATGAAAATTTGGCAATCGGCTCAAGAACTGACAAAATTCTGTTTTGATTAAGCCTCAAAAAGATGACAGTACTATAACAGTATATAACACATTACTATGCTGACAAGTGACATGATCTACATGTACTACTATACATGTCCAAAACTACAACACATGAAACCTAAATGTGAAATTCTTTTAAATTGCAATATTAATGATTATTCATATTCAAGTTATTGTTTTATTCGTCATTTATAATAATAACTACAGAGTTTCATTAATAAAGCAAAAAAAAATATCATTTATTCTCATACTAAAAAATTAATTTTTTTTGGTCCGATTTTATAGCCATTAAAACGGCTACCGGTAACGGTGGTATATTCCCAATGGCAAAAAATATACTTTTTTCCCCAAAATTTGCTTAAAAATTTCCAATTTCCCCCAAAAAAAATTATATAGAAAGAAGTCTCTTAATGATTCTTTTATCTAGATTTTATTTCAATTACATCTAACGCAGTATATAATAATGATATTTTGTTTTTTAATTTGAATTATTATTAAGAGTTATATCAACTTATTTTTTCCCAAATCAGTGGACTTTTTGCACGAAAAATGTTTGCTAATGAATTTATTTTCCCAATTTCTTGAAAATGTCGATAAAATTCCCAATTCCAAAGTAATGGGCTATCTTCCCAAAAAGTGGGAAAAAAAAAACTGAAAATGGAACAGCGTAAACACATGAGGTAACCCGACTTGACAATAAAATATGTCTACAGTCATATAAAAAGCAGTCTTATACAAAGCAATTTACATACCATGTCAGTAAAAAAGAGCTGAGTCACAGAAATAAGTATTTCATTTTAGAAAGAGAATACAAGAGAGCCAATGGCCCTACATTGCTCACCTAAAAACTGAAGAAACCAAACTGTTCTAAGCTGCTTTCTTAATAAATGTGGCTTCTGACCATGCTTTTCAGACAAGAACCAAGATATCAAGTTTAAAGCAGGTGAGATTAAACACAAAACGCAATGTCCAGACTGTTCACAAGGTTTCACGACAGTCATATAAGGAAAACTGCTCCGCCCCCTGGCGGCCATATTTTTTAACAGCCCGGAACCATTTTCAAATTTGGTAGAGATATTATAAGAACAAATGTTCTGAACAAGTTTCATAGAGATTGGACAAAAATGATACTAATACAGTGTTCATAATGTTTCCCCATATTCACACCTAGGGAAGAACATTGGGCAATAAAAGTGGCCTCTAGAGTGTTCACAACATAAATGTTGACAACGAAAGACGGATGACGCACAACGGACAAAAGGTGATAACAAAAGGTCACTATCTGCACGTTGTGCTCTGATGAGCTAAAAACTGTACAGAAAAGAAACAGATGCAACTCTGGTCCTGCTGAAAGATCACGCAAGTTGACCAATAACAAAAGCAGTAATAGCACATTGTGCTCAGAGAACAGGACTTAAAACTAAAGAAAAAAACAATATAATCATCTTTATGAATTAGAATCCTTATCATGATGCTTAAAACAAATTCTTATAATGTTTAAGTATTTAAAATAAAATATTAGCACAGAATAAAATCACATTCAGCAAAATTAAAACAAGAGTGCAGCACAAACATATCATTTAACAACATAACACTTTTAAAATCTGAAACAAATGTAATAAGGAACTAGATTCCTAATAACTAAACCCTAACATAAGTAACCATCCAAATTAGCGTTCATTGTTGCCAATCACTGTAACCTTCAAAGAAGGGCTGTCAGATGAAGATAAAGAACGGCGTCATATACAAATTTACTGTCTCCAATTCCTGCCAAATTGTACAAGTAAATGAAGTATACACAATAATTGGCACAGAAACATTGGCCTCCTTACATCCATACACACGTATAATCATATGTATTGCTTTTGGCAAAATAAAAAAAATCTGCGAGTCTTGAATGTCAGTCCATTTTGGAAGGAAGTCTTTCAGTGGGAAATCGTATTGTAAAGCTGCCAAATACTCAAAACGTGTGACCACCACTCATATAAACAGGTACTTGTTTTCCAGGCTTTGTACACAAGCACACACAATATGACCCGACTTTCAGCCACTCAAGAGGACTGCAAGGATGATGGGTATAAACATGATGTATATAAACACGTACTTGTATTCCACTCTTTGTACACAAGCTTCATACACACACACACACACGATATGATCTGACATCTTTAGCAACAGCAATTGGTGGAGAAATATATGCAGAAAAACACAACCACTGCTTGCCATAATTCCAAGACGCTGTAAGTGCGGAATGTGCACCTCAAAGTGCACACATATTCCTGCACTTTTAATATCACGGTGTGTTAGGACTCAAGCGTCTTCACTATTCCCTATTTTGAAATTTTCATTTTTGCAGAAACTTTTCTCACCTTGACAATGACACTCATTTTCTGAGTTGAATTTTTCTCCTAAAATGAAATGTCACATACATGTATGTTGAAATACTATCAACTTTACACATTCACTTAAACATTCCTGAATCTTTTTAACATCAGAGGTCAATCCAAAAAGTAAAGATAATGGTTGCCCAGACAACATGATTGAATAGGAAAACAAAGCATCTTCACAGTATTGCCCTGTCATTCCTGATGCAATATGCCCAAGGTAAGTTTCAGGTTAAATGTCTCAGCATTCCTTAGAATCACCTGCAAGCACTTCTATCGGTCCCAGCATCCCTTAGAATCACCTGCAAGCACTTCTATCGGTCCCAGCATCCCTTAGAACCACCTGCAAGCACTTCTATCGGTCCCAGCATCCCTTAGAATCAACTGCAAGCACTCCTTACAATGATTGAAGTTTCCACTTTTAACTACACCGGATACATAGTTTCAAAGCAAACATTGCACAAGCACTGATGAAATAAATTTATGATTTAAAATCATGATAAAACTCTAGTATCTTTAACAACGCTCCTGAAATGAAGCAAAGTAAACTTAACAATCTTCTTCTCTTTTTTAGTTCACATTACCATATTCAGCCCATCACTCATCACAAGTCTATTTTGGTATTGGTTAAAACACTGTCTTGTTCACTGGCAAAATCTTGTTCACCAGTTTAACTTTTTTTTTCAACTAATCTGTACTAAATCTAAACCCCATACCAATACACGTCCCAAATACTTTTTGATTCAAAACTGGTCTACCGCTTATTCCAAACAATCAATATCAATTAACCATTCTTGAGTGTATTTGCATGTCACACAACTCCAGCACCCAACTACTACATGTAATCACAACTATAAACTTCATTTTGAGATCACGCCAGAATCGGCGGGTATCCCGGCATCTCTGACACAAATTATTAACGGCCTTCATGGTGCGTCTAGATCTAGAACCAACCATCATTACCGTACTAAATTTTGATTTTCCGACGAGGTAGCTCCATTTTGAGAGGGGTTGGCATCAAAGTTGAAATCCAGATTGGAATCCATGGCCAACTCGTGACGCAGCAGCTGTTCGACGTCATAATCAAGGTCGAGCATGCTGTTTGTATCAATCAGCTCCAGGTTCGTACCTGAGCCCTCGCCCTGCTGAAACATGCTTTGGGAGCTCATGGGCGGCTGCTGAGAGTACTGGCCCATCGACGCCTGTGGCATCATCAGGTTATTATTCACATTGTTCATGGTTTGCAACGGGTTCAAGTTATAAGTCGAGAACTGGGCAAACTGTGAAGGGTGGTAAGCAGAGCCCATTTGCTGCGTAAGCGCCGCCCGTAGCATCGAGTCATTGGGCGCCTCCAGGCACTGCTGCAAGAGAGATCGGCTGGAGCTGGGGGACTGCTGTTGCTGTTGTTGCTGCTGATGCTGCTGGTGGGCTGGACTCATACCGCCTTGGTAGATTGGCACCTGATTGGAGACCGACTGTGGTGACCGTTTGATTGGCTGCGGTGATTGACCATGATAACTGTGGGGCGAGTAGCTTGGACTCTGCTGGGGAGATCTAGCGGGAGAGTGCTGGGTGTTCACTAGAAGATTGTTGGACACTGGACTCGCCATGTTCCGATTGGGCAACATCTGCCGCTGGGGAGACATGATACTTTCCTGATACATTTGGCTGGGCGACATGCTTCTGCTGTAGCCCCTACTCTGGGATCCCATTGATAAGTCCATCCCTAATACTGAAGCCTGCTGCTTCATGCTCCCATTGTAGGGCGGTGGGGCCGGGAGGTTGGTATACACTTGATTATCGTAATTGTTCTGAGAGTTAAACCTCGACATAGACCCTCCAGAGAGGAGCTGCTGCTTAAGCGTGCTGTTACTGACCATATCAACATCATTCCCTTCATCTGAAAGACTATTCACTTGTTCGGCAATATTCAGTCCGCCCACTAACGAGTCCACGAGGGAGTACCCCTCATTGCTGTGGTTTGTATTGAAGTCTTCCACCTCCTGACCCCAGGGTATGGGCGACATTGGCGGCACCTGACTCTCATGAAGGTCGGGCTCCACCGCCGCCTGGATGGGCGACAGCCGCCCGCAGCTACTGGCATTGCTTCCCACCCGTGTCCGGAACTCTGGACTCAAGGTGAACCCATAGTGTAAGTCTTGGAAATCCTCACTGGACATCGAACCGTTTTCCTGAGCGGCTCGTATAGCCTCGATTTTCTTTTTGATTCGTCCGCGTTTTTTGTCCAGCTGCTTGGTCTCCATGCTTCCCGCGCGACGACGCGGCGCTTTGCCAGGTTTCGCGTCCGGGTTGATGACCCACCAGGAACTCTTGCCTGTGCCCTCGTTCTGTATCCTCATGAAACGGCTGTGTAGCGACAGATTGTGACGGATGGAATTCTGAAACATACAGGAAGTATGATCATGAAACTGTAGAACTGAGCTTGTCATACTATATTAACCATTTCCCACTCAGAAACGCACGTTAAGACGTTTGTAGTCCCCTAGGAAATCAAATCAAATTAAAGATATTTCGTACTAGATTCAAGATTTGAAGACTTCATTTTCTACCCAAAGTTACTGATAAGCAGCTAACAGCATATAACCTGAACAGTTAATGCTGTTCTGGTTTAATGCCGGTTGCATATAGCCATTTTCACTTTGCTTTTGAGTGGGAAAGGGTTAAGGGCTATTCGATCCTATTACAACCGTCAAATTATTCGGATGACATTAAAATATATAAACTTTCTCTGATCTTTTCTTAGTACTTATTAAGTCCATCATTTTATTTTGAACACTGTGTATTTTAATGTAATTTCATACCAAATGATGACATTTGTGGTAAACAAAAAAAAAAACAGTGTTGCTACTGGGAAACCACAGTTCATTAGTTCAATCTGTGTTATTTTCATCGCTTTGGGGGTAAAATGGTTAAATGATGGTTAAATGATTTAAAAAGTACACTGGATTTTGTTGATAATTTAGCGAAAATTTCAGGAAAAGTGTCTTCTCTTATAAGCCTCTCATGCAGACTGCACAGGCTAATCTGCGCTGATACTTTATGCACATGCATTCAGCCGGGTTTTCCCAGAGTGCAGCTTATTTCTATATAAGGTGCAACATCTTCTCAGTTACATGAGTCAACTAGCTAGACTTATCAGTACACGTATATCACAAGAGACAGGACATTTTCAAAATACAACAAAGTGAATGTGAAACAAGGGAAGTAATATGTCATAAATATGTAATATGCTCTTTATGTATGAAGTTAGTTTTAATTAATTACGCCTTAATACATGTATGAACATTAATCAGAACATTAATCGATTGAAAAGATGTGTACAATAATTGTTGTGAATTAAAACCAGGCAATTATTGAAATATTTGAACTGGTTTAAGTGATACACAAAATGATGGCAGATATCTATAAGTGAAATTTGTCTAGGGCATCATGTCTAGTGATATTTGATGATAAAATCTTGTATCCTTTGCTAAGTTAAAGTGCAAACCAGAATCACAAGTATCCTTTCCTGGAGTAAAATGCTTGCTTTGATCAATTCAACACATAGATACATCTGATTAGGGAACTTGACTCCGCTATTTAAAGTGATTTAAACTTGATCTAGTGCAAAAAAGCCGTGTGACTTTACTTCCTGAAAAAATAACGCAAATCAAGCGAAGGATTGGTTAATAACTCTGTGGCCAACAGAGCAGCTACGTGATTGGACTGCAGTCCAAGAAAAATTGACCTTCTGTTGAACAAGAACGGAAAAGCCTTAATATATTTACCCCTTAAAAGCCTGGCCAGCTTGTTTTGCAAATGTTTATACCAGTCAAAATACAGTTTTCCGCCTTGAATCGCTGGTTTTGTAATTGAACAAATAAAATAAAAACAATTTTTTCTGTCTGATCATGACAAGAACAATCCAAGTTGGTCTGTGAAGAAACAGTAACAGAATATCAACTCAACTTTGGCAAGGACGGTCCCAAGCTCGACTGTGGCAAGGACGGTCCCAAGCTTGACTGAAAAAGGAGAAGGGTTGTGCGTAGGCCAGCCTAGCTATTCTACCCAGTGAAAAACCCGCTAGCTACACAATCGCCAAACAACAGTAAAAGATGGTCTCAACTCTCAACTAAATTGCACAATTTCCAACATAGAAAGAAACGGATGGTTGCACCATATCCACAGCAACAATCTTGCAAATTTCCATGGGAACAATATAAACAGAGGCACAAATGCACCATTGAGCCATATACATTGAAAGCAATTGAAAGCGTATCTTTTATCAAATATTATTCATCAGTGTCTCCAGTGTTAAATGTTTCCAAAGCTCTCAGTTAGACCAAACCATAATGTTATCATTAGATTCATGTAATTTTCCATTGAAACCCCATACATGTTGTATTTCCAACTGTAAAACAATTAATTGTGGGCCACCATTAGTGACAAACAAAAGACCCTATGAACCTGGTTTTAATCTCTCTCTTGGGGACTTAATAATGGTTGGGTCTTAATGCAGAACTTTATTCTCCATTAAACTGGATTTAGAAACCCTATTATAGCTCACAAACTAGTAACTATGCTCCATGGATTTCAATTGAGGCAGAATCCTGCTTTTTGATGAACCCATTTTACAGTTTTCTCACTGTTGACTCCTTCAAATTATATGCCTTGCATCATTTTGATGCAAAAATTACCAGGAAGCTTATTCTATAATACATGTTAAATCATAAGAATTCTGTTGTTTTTTTTTCCATTGTATATCTCTCAAATTTAAACTTATAAACATTTGCAAAGCATTTAACAAATAAGCAGAAATAAAATAACTCTGAACATTACTTCAGTATTTTGACCCCTGCAAATTTCATATGACACTTGCACATTTCAAGCACAGGGTCTGACACTTGACTCCTGGTTTTCAAACCTATTGAAATCCCTGAATGTGCTCTCCAAGTTTGGATGAAAAAGAAGAAGCTATCAGTCTTTAATATTGCCCACAAACTTAATAAAAGTTTCAAAGAAATAGAAAAATCTATACATTATGATCATGTCTTCAATTCTTCTACAACTTCCTTGCAATAAATTATCACAAAACTTGCTATTTTCATTTTTATTTCAACCCACTGTCACTTACAGATTATATGAGTCGTGTTCTGAGAAAACTGGGCATAATGCATGTGCGTAAAGTGTCGTCCCAGATAAGCCTGTGCAGTTCACACAGGCTAATCAGGGACAACACTTTCCGCTTTTATGAAATTTTTCATTTAAATGAAGTCTCTTCTTAGCAAAAATCCAATTAAGGCGGAAAGTGTTGTGCCTGATTAGCCTGTGCGGACTTCACAGACTAATCTGGGAGGACACTTTACGCACACGCATTATGCCCAGTTTTCTCAGAACACAACACATTTTTTAAATAATTACAACAATCTGATACCCGTACATTTTTTTAACACAATTACAATTTTAATTTTAACTGGAAGAGATATTGGTCAAATGAATACTTTTTAATAAGCCATATATATATAGAGAATACATTATCATAGTTAGTGATTTAACATTAAAGAGAAACATGATAATCTCAAATATAGGAGGGGCTAAAATTGTGTTATCAGTTATGGACATAAAAATGTTGGAAATGAGTTAATAAGTGTTATCAGTCAGTGTGTTTTTTTGTTTCAAAAAAAAAGTTTATATGTTTCCCTACTGGGACTTAAAAATTCCCAATTGATGTTGTTTTTGTGTGTGTGTAGATTTCAACATTTTGTTCATCTCCAATCCAGCTCTATAAGTTGAACCTAGCAAGATATAATATTGAAAACATTTGTATACTCAATTTTGAAGCACTTGTTACAAAATCAACAACAACACTAATTTCTCAATTTTAGTCCAAACGCCGCGATTTTTCCCAATCCAAAGGGACCCGGCCACATTAACAAAATCATGAAAAAAACACTGGGGGTATAATAACAAAATATTAGATCATCGTTCCCAATGTAATTGTGCATTAGTGGCATCATAAATGATATATATACACAAATGGACATCACTGACTTGAAAAAATTATGTTTTTATTCATACATTTATGACACCTTATAAATGATTAATTAATGAAGAATTCTTTGTTTGTTCTTAAGGAATTTAAAATAAATTATTTTTACACAAAGGCAGATATATCATAAGAATGTAGACAAGCTGACCATTCTAATCAAATACGTCAAATGTCAATGAATAACGATATTTGCCTTGCAGGCATATTAATGTAAATGTGAGCCATGCCACAAATCATAAAACTATACCACGAGGCAAATATGTGTATGATCTTTCACATAAATGTCAAGCCATGAAGTATCATATAGTGTACAATCATGATCAAATAGAAAAACTCTATGATGCACATTGATCAATTTGATGGTGTAAAAGTCAGCTGACACTCTTTAACCCTTTGCATGCTGAGAAATGTGTGGTCTGCTAAAATGTCGTCTTCTGAATTTCTAAAATAAGCATTTTCTTTGATTTTTTTTCAAAGAATACTATCAGAATAGCAAACAGTTTGGATCCTGAATTCGGTTCCAGCACTGAAAGAGTTAAATGCCATTTTCAAGATTGGACAAACAATTAAATATGAACAAGGCTTTGCGAGTATTGCACACGATGCAGGGAGAGGTTGCCTACGGATCAGGTGAAAATCCCTACCAATTAAAAATGTGCATTACCCACATATTGCCCTTTATCTGTACGCTTGTAATGTTTCATCATGAAATCAAATGAGTCGTGTTCTGAGAAAACTGGGCATAATGCATGTGCGTAAATTGTCATCCCAGATTAGCCTGTGCAGTCCGCACAGGCTGATCAGGGACGACAATTTCTTCTTTTATGGAATTTTTCATTTAAATGTCTCTTCTTAGCGAAAATCCAGTTTAAGCGGAAAGTGCCGTCTAATCACAGGCTAATCTGGGACGACACTTTACGCACATGCATTATGCCCAGTTTTCTCAGAATACGACACAAATGTCCATGCAGTACAGCAATATTTAGATTTCTTTTTTTACCGTTCACCAGACACATGACCTCGGGGGAAAAGAAGAATATCAGTGAAACTGATGGACGCTCCCCAACTCAGTAGAGATATGGATTAATTGTGTGGAAGCATATAATTGTCAACGGGGAAATAACTTCCTGAAAACCCACTGAAGCGAACAATATGACAATATGGGCATGATCACCCTGTCCAGATACTGCATGTAAATTCATCAATATCAGATCATTTGTTCCTGCATTAATTGTCTTTTGGAGGAAAAAATTGCAGGAAATTTTCCTCGCATACATCATGTTACTGTTAGTAAAGCATATGGTCAGAATACACACGCCTCCCATGCAAATGTTGTGTATCAGGAGAGAAACGTCAACATGACGATAAACAATAAAATTGATTTATTATCAATGTAGATCTCAAAATCAATATACATACATTTAAAAAATAATCTTTAATAAAAATAAAAAAACACTGACCTACCGACCCCACCCTGCCATGCAGTTGGGCCGGTTTCCCAAACAAACAATTGTTTAAGGATGGCCTTAGATGTCACTTGAAGCTAATTGTTGATTACCAGTATAAATGTCACAAAATGTCTGACACCAGTGCTCAGCAGTGAAGATGACGTGAGAGATAACTTTTTTCTGGACATATTAACTTCTCCCTCTTTAACATGAAGGAGAAGTGACTTCTACTCCTTTTGAGATTTACTTTGACCCAGAAATTGACTGATAGTGTATTAGGGGTAATTAAATTCAGTTAAATACATGTACAATTATAACACAACATTAACATGCAAGTGTGTTTGTTTTATATTTCTTAATGTTTTTTACCAAAACTGCCAAATGTGAGTGGTTTCTGAGTTATCATAATGATGATGGTCGTGGGGAATAAAGTAAGTAAAGAGTGAATTAAACGCTGAACAGAAACCACTTCTTCTTTAAGTTGTCCAATTCCCCCTAATTTCAGCTGAGGGAGAAGTCACCTGAGGGAGAAGTCACCTGAGGGAGAAGTCACTTTTTCCTCAAATTTGAATGTAGGCTGAGCCCTGGACTCCCAAGAGATTACTACAATAGGTCACAATCAGCACGTCCTGCTCAGGTGAACAAAAAATGATAATACATGAAAATCTGTTTGACATTATATTAAGCAAACCATGAGCTATATTTCGCCAAGTTTGTGTCCAAAAGATGATGAAAAACCTTGATATTATTTTTTTTTTTTCAGAATTGTTAGAAAAGCTTGAAATTATATTTACCTTCAAAAAGATTGATTAATACTTAATACTTAATTGATTTCTACTTAATATCCTGGATAATGGCCAAAAGTACAGCAATTCTTACTAAGTAAATAAAAGGTGAGATAGGGTTATCGGGCACAAGTTCATTCTGTTCACCTTCAAGTGTGCTGTACAATTTTCAAGTGTGCTATTTGTTTAAGAGTTTTTTTCCTCCAGTGACAAATCTGCCATGCATGCAAATCAGAGTGCTTATAATTATTAACACACTTCACGATTTCCAGTCATTTAAGAATTGAACAAAATTTTCCTGCATTTCATCCATGTATGAACTGTCAAGAAAATTATGTCTAATAAATTAGGCATAATTTTCAAGACAGTTTATGGAATAGATATAGGCTATTTAATTAACACTCTTTCTTAATTGATCCAAATTGCATGTTTCATATTAAAAAGTTCTAAATTTAATAGGGATGCGTTGATATTCTAATGTACAGAAAATATTGCTGCATAAAAGCATGAACAGTAAGCCACAGGAAAAAAAGATACAGAATATCCAGAAGACTCTAACATTCCGCAAGCAGCATTCCGGCAAAACTGGGCTGAATGCATGTGCGTAAAGTGTCATCCAAGATTAGCCTGTGCAGTCCGCACAGGCGAATCAGGGACGACAATTTCCGCTTTTTGGGTATATTTTTCGTTTAATGGAAGTCTCTTCTTAGCGAAAACCAGTTAAGGCGGAAAGTGTCGTCCCTGATTAGCCTATGCGGACTGCACAGGCTAATCTGTGATGACACTTTACGCACATTATATTGAGGATTTGAGCCCAGTTTTCCCACAACGAGGTTCCTCCAAAGACCTAACCAGCTTCATTCCTATCACTCTTTTGGTGGAAACACACTAATAAGACAGCCGCCTACCCCAAGGGGACAAATTTCTACAGAGAGAGATATCAGCGGAATGACAGAAGACATGACAGATGACTTCTTTTACCAGACACCTACACAAGTCTAACATGAAATATACCAAAATAATATTTCGAGAGAATTTTATGGGTAAAATTCTGGTTACCTAGTCCTTTTATGGCATGCTGGAAATTGTGTCGCGTTCTGAGAAAACTGGGCATAATGCTTGTGCATAAAGTGTCCTCCCAGATTAGCCTGTGCAGTCCGTACAGGCTAATCCGGAACAACACTTTCCGCCTAAACTAGATTTTTGCTAAGAAGAGACATCATTTAAACGAAAAATCCCATAACAGCCGAAATTGCCGTCCCTGATTAGCCTGTGCGGACTGCACAGGCTAATCTGGGATGACAATTTACGCACAAGCATTATGCCCAGTTTTCTCAGAACACGACACAATTGTTCACCATTTAACATGACCCATTAAGAATATTGCACTCTTAAACACGTTTCAAGATACCATTTTAAGCATGCTAATTTGCTTCCTTTTCTTGTACAAACAAAATAGCATGACGTTATTTTTGCTTAATAAAATCAACTTAAAATAACATCATGTCAGCAAATAACTTTTTATGAATTTATTGGCATGTTTTTGTACAATAAGATGCGTTTTTGTAATACAATAAAAAGATTTGAAATTCAATGTCATTTCGAAGTGATTCCATATTTTAACCATGTCCTATACGAATAATACAATTGTACAAACAATCAACTTCTCTAGGTTCACATTTTAGGAGCACAGTTTAAAATCTATCAATTGCAGTAATCTTTTGAGTCTATTGTGTCGTGTTCTGAGAAAACTGGGCATAATGCGTGTGCGTAAAAGTGTTGTCCCAGATTAGCCTTTGCAGTTCGCCCAGGCTAATCAGGGACGACAATTTCCGCTTTTATGGAATTTTTCGTTTAAATGATGTCTCTTCTTAGCGAAAATCCAGTTTTGGCGGAAAGTGTCATCCCTGATTAGCCTGTGCGGACTGCACAGGCTAATCAGGGATGGCACTTTACGCACAAGCATTATGCCCAGTTTTCTCAGAACACGACACAAATAACAAGCCTGTCATAAGGCATACATGCCATACGTCCCGGATCGTCCGGGAAAGTCCCAGACATGCATACCCTGTCCCGGAGTCCCGGAAATCTGTCAAATGTCCCGGATTTTATTAAAACCTTATGTTCCTTATCTTAGCATGCAAATCTGTGCTTGTCACTAATATTGCGTCGTCTCCAAAGCAATGCCTGTCTGATTACGGGGTGGGGTGGGACTGGGGGGGTGGGGTGGGGGGATGTTGGCTGTGTTGTTTTAACGGATTACGCGATGCACATTCATGAATAAATCCAGTTTCACCCGGATTTTCGCGGTGTCTGCTTCATTCACACTCATAATGCGACAAACAACACGCCTTTATGCTCAGCGCCCACAATGTAAGTTGTAACAGTTTGACGTCATAGCTTACACCGCGCGTGCCACCCATGACAACGTCTCCATTCATCACCCGTGTTACACGCAGTCCACGTTTTAAGTTTATACAGTGACTGAAAATTAAATCAGCACTGAACTTTCTCATATATATACATGCGCTCTTTTCTAACACGANTTGTGGTATTATAATCGGACAGAATACAGTAGCTGTTGACCAGACTGCGTCATTGCTGTTGGCCATACAGTCACACAAGGTTTTGTGGTATTATAATCGGACAGAATACAGTAGCTGTTGACCAGACTGCGTCATTGCTGTTGGCCATACAGTCACACAAGGTTTTGTGGTATTATAATCGGACAGAATACAGTAGCTGTTGACCAGACTGCGTCATTGCTGTTGGCCATACAGTCACACAAGGTTTTGTGGTATTATAATCGGACAGAATACAGTAGCTGTTGACCAGACTGCGTCAATGCTGTTGGCCATACAGTCACACAAGGTTTTGTGGTATTATAATGGGACAGAATACAGTACCTGTTGACCAGACTGCGCAGATGCAGAGGCTGGGGTAGAGAGCTTCTCTGACCGCATATGGCATAAGACCCATTTTTCCATGACGCAGGTCAAAATTTCATGGCTTACTCATTTACTACTGGGTATGTCATTTGACAAATTAGCAAATGGCTACAATATGACTCATTCCGCTACAAATAAATGTTATTTTGGAAACAACTTTTGCTTTATAACAGAGCATAAAACATACAAAATAAAAATAATCTTGCCAAAAGAGGCAAGTTTGGCGAAAGAAACTTGTAAGCCAAGAAAGTGATTTTTATCTGATTTTTATTAATGCCTTAAAGTTCAATTGTTGTTTAGTTTTCAGTTTCTTTTTAGTTCAAATTCGTGGCTGTTATAGGGACCCATCACCAATTGAAACAAGAGCACCGCATGGCGGGTGACAACGCTCGGCTGTGGGTGCAGTTTTGAATAAAAAATAAATAAAAAATAAATGACCTTTGACCTTGAAGGATGACCTTGACCTTTCACCACTCAAAATGTGCAGCTTCATGAGATACACATGCATACCAAATATCAAGTTGCTATCTTCAATATTGCAAAAGTTATGACCAATGTTAAAGTTTTCGGACGGACACACAGACAGACGGACAGAGGGACGGACTGACAGTTCAACTGCTATATGCCACCCTACCGGGGGCATAAAAATAACACTGGTTTATCACCATATTTAGATCAGACGCACTTTCGTGGATGTAGGTTAAAGCGGCAGACTGTTGTCTCAAATTATCTGTCAATACTAGTCTCATTATTCAAATCAGGCTCAATAGATACACATATGAGTTGGGACAGTTTGTTCTTAGACATCCAATATTCCAATAGAAAGAATGCAACATGATACATTTCTTGGGATTCTGTGTGTGCCTGTATGAGAGAACCATATTCAACATACAGTTCTAAGATGTTCAATTCAAGACTTGGTATTGCCTGACCTATTTTTTAGCTTGCAGGCTACAAAGCACTCACATTTACATCAGGACTTTTTTTCTTGATTTGGGGAAGGGCCTGACCTTGCATTTTGGGGAAATCGTTTTTCAAAAAAACAGAGAAAGGGAAATAATTTCTCAAAGTAAGCTAGAAATTTGGGGAAAATTGCATCATTTTAAAGAAATTCTTTTTGTGGAAGGGGCATTTCTCTTTGGGGAAGGGGCCTATATAAGGCCCTTGCTAAAGAAGGAAAAAAAAGCCCTGTACATGTAGCAAAAAATGTATAATATTGATAATATGGCTTTTGGGATTAGTCAACACATTAAAGTATTTCAATCATAATGCAAACTGTACAGTGTGTTTTTTTTTATTTGGGGCAAAAATTCCCAATGTCAAAAAGCATACATTTTCCCCAAATGACTGCCTGCATAAATGCTACATTGACAGTTATTATTACCAGGAAAACCATATTTTCAAGGTATGTGTCACATCAGAGAAACAACGTATTTCCTAATTTCTAACATTTTTCAAATTTTAGAAACAACAGATAAAATTATCTCTGCTTATCCAAGAAAGACTGAGAAGTTCAGATTAACCAACTTGTTCCAAACAATGGCATACCCATATTCAATACCCTTAGGCGACCTAGGCTAGTCTGTAGCTAAATGCAGCATATGTCATTATAAGACCCATTTTCGCACAATGTGGTTCAATAGTGACTGTGTATATATTAACATGCAATCTTCAACACGATGAATGCTATTTCCATATTTAAATATACACAACAACATACATTTTTAGACTAGAAACAAGGAAATTTGTAATTGAGATGTTGGTATAGTATCAAATAATTTCCTGATATTAACACCTATTGACACAGAAGAAATGTTGACAAGAGCATTTGCATATCAGTGTCACGTTCACAGTGTGCCTGACAGCCAACACCTAGAAATATGTATTATGCAACTACAGTACAGTCCACGCGTTTTCCCCAAAAAACACGCTCCCTCTGCGGGTTTTTTTTCTGCTAGCGAGTGCTTCCGCGGAGGTGGAAAGCAAGGTGAACTCGCTAAAACGCTCGTCGTTCCGCTGAGTTCCCTAATACCTGCGGCATGTATTACTTTAGCCTAGTCGGTAAATGCAGACAATTTCCGTTCTTATCAGGGACCGCCGCGCAACACCGCGGTAGCAGTGTGCTACTGGGCATGCCAAAAAATAAAATCAAATCCAGTAATAATCCAACAAGACACCATTATTTAAGATGAATGTGTTTCAAATTTCTTAAACACGCGGACGCCATTATTAGTAACTGTACAAAAAGTTGGGAAATCGGCCTTTCTCGGAAAATTTGAGATGGATTTATTTGTCGTGTCAAAGCTTAGACCCAGTAATTACAGCCATTCAGGACTTAACTTCTGTAAAACATGTGTTCAATTAATCGTTAAACTTCACCTCCATTCCCTGCAAAAGATTCAAAAGGCGGGCTAAGCACGTGCAGTTACATATTTCGACGGTTGCTATTGAGTTATAAACACCCGATTGGTTTAGCGTGTTGATTGCCAAACAAAGGAAGCCAATTTTGTCGGTGAGAACGGTGGGCTTTATGCCTTCAGACAGGAAGCAGTTTTCCTTTGATGACGTCAAACTGTCAATTCACACATATTGCGAATTTTTGCGAGACTTTAAATAGGGTCCTCGGTCATTTGTTTACATGTTCAGTATAGAAAAAACACCTGCTAACATGAAAACTTTGGATTAAATTATAAAAATAAAAACAATGTTGCAAACTGTGATTATATTAATTGGTAAGTATCAGTTAATAAACGACAGTTATCTTGATAAACACGGAGTTTCCACTGCCTTGCCAACGCCGAGGGCCGCCGCATCAGCTTATCCATTTTGCCGATCGTTAGCCGCGGAGTCTCAAATCATGCAAACGCTGCGTATCACGGGATTTTCTTAATCTCCCTCGGAGATACTGCCCACAGAGTAGCGAGGGAAATTGGGGAAAACGCGTGGACTATACTGTACCTAACATTAAATTAAAATAACCAGATTCAATAATCTTTACTCAGTGACACAAATCTAAAAACATATAATTTGCTTAATAAACAAGAGATGAATTTGATTTTTATTTTTTTTACCTTTGACCTTGACCTTTCACCACTCAAAATGTGCAGCTCCATGAGATACACATGCATGCCAAATTTAAAGTTGCTATGATCAATATTGCAAAAGTTATGACCAAACTTTAACCTAGGTTAAAGTTTTGGGACAGACACACACAATGACAGACAGACAGACAAGCCAAAAACAATATACCCCCCCCCCCTTTTTTTTAAGGGGGCATAAAAATATGTATATTGATTTTTTTTTTTTTTTTTTACATTATTTTTCACCAACTTAAGCTCATATAATTATTATTGTTTATAATGCATGTACATGGTATCTGAGATCTTTGAACACCTAATTTAAAAATAAACAAAGGCGTATTAAAACCCAACAAAGACGTATTCAAAGCTTAATCAAACAGTATATATAACAGGCTGTACTTTGTAACAAAATATCTGGTGTTAAAAAAAGGAGCACCCAGTGACTTCAGATATTGTTTACATGCAGCATTACAAGCGTCCATGACGGACTGAATAATTATCAGCTGTCAAATTACAGCTATGTTCCACTATCCAATCAGGAAGAACAGGTAAATAAAGAAGGCTCCACAAAGACCAGTAGTGCGAGTTTATTCTGGTTTTCAGAGGCAATGAGTCAATCACACCCACTGCCACACCACCTACGTGCTCAGAGTCAGTGTTTGTAAACATTGGTGTACTTTTGTGTAAAAAGGATTTCCCCCTGATTACTTACCTGATCATTGATAAACTCGAAGTGACGATGTTGATGATTAATATATGGCCCGATTTGGTTGATACACTTACAGTGGCGATGTTGATAATTCATATATTGCCCGATTTTCAGGGAACAATTTTTTATCTTATCTTCCTGTTCATTTTAAAAGATCTTTGTTAAACATACCATATCATGATATGTATTACATTTAAATGACTTCATGGGTTATTTTTTATAAATATGCATAAATTAAGGACATTATATTTTCAATTATGTATTACAAATCAGTTATGAAGTGCAGTTTGAGTTTTAATAAATGTGGTTTGTCGTGAGTGCAACATAGTTAAAAAGACATGAATTGTTTTCCCTGTAATTCTTATACATATATTACGAAACATAAATTTAAAACAGACCAATACACCTTGTGGCCATGTCATGTTAATGGCTGAGTGAACAATAAGAGCAATCAGTTGGTTTTTTACCATTTTGGAAATTGGATTGACAAAATTGCGTCTTTGCGACTGAAATTTGCAAATTGTGTATTTTATTGTTTGCTAACAAATACTTAGAAATTAAGAATAAGCGTTTTCAATACTATATTTATAAAGTAAACACCTGAATAGAAAAATTAACTAAATGATGCATTTTAATAATTAACAAGAGCTGTCACCATAGGATGACTTATGCCCCCAATAAACGCTTGGTAGAAGTTATGAGCTTTCTTCAAATCCTAAACGCAGATTTCGAACCTAAACGCGGACCCTAAGTTCAAGGTCAAGGTCACAGGGGTCAAAATTTGTGTGCGTATGGAAAGGCCTTGTCCATATACACATGCATGCCAAATATGAAATTGCTATCTGAAGCGACATAGAAGTTATGAGCATTTTTCGAAATCTAAACGCAAAGTGTGACGGACAGACGGACGGACAGACGAACGGACAGTCCGATCACTATATGCCCTCCTTCGGGGGCATAAAAATGTCTTAGAATATCAAAATAAATCAGAAAGCCACATAAACTAGAGAGCGGACAACATGCTTAATCCTTGAAATGCACTAAGTGACCCCGTGACCTAGTTTTTGACCCGGCATGACCCATATTCGAACTTGACCTAGATATTGTCTTGATACAACTTCTGACCAAGTTTAGTAAAGATCAGATGAAAACTACTTCAATTAGAGAGCGGACACCATGCTAAATCCTTGAAATGCACTAAGTGACCCAGTGACCTAGTTTTTGACCCGGCATGACCCATATTCGAACTTGACCTAGATATTGTCTTGATACAACTTCTGACCAAGTTTAGTAAAGATCAGATGAAAACTACTTCAATTAGAGAGCGGACACCATGCTAAATCCTTGAAATGCACTAAGTGACCCAGTGACCTAGTTTTTGACCCGGCATGACCCATATTCGAACTTGACCTAGATATTGTCTTGATACAACTTCTGACCAAGTTTAGTAAAGATCAGATGAAAACTACTTCAATTAGAGAGCGGACACCATGCTAAATCCTTGAAATGCACTAAGTGACCCAGTGACCTAGTTTTTGACCCGGCATGACCCATATTCGAACTTGACCTAGATATTGTCTAGATACAACTTCTGACCAAGTTTGGTAAAGATCGGATGAAAACTATTTGAATTAGAGAGCGGACACGAAAAGTGTGACAGACCGACAGCCTGACGGCCTGACAGCCTGACCGCCTGACGGACAGTGCGAAAACTATATACCCCCTTTTCTTCGAAAGGGGGCATAAAAAAATATTTAAAAAATTGGAAACATTCTATTGAAAATTTTAGGCATTCATTTGAGATAAATGTTTGAGTGAACCTTCAGAGCTGTGTATTAATTTATCTTGGCTGATGAATGTCCACTGC
This sequence comes from Dreissena rostriformis, assembly GCA_007657795.1. Lineage (NCBI taxonomy): Eukaryota > Metazoa > Mollusca > Bivalvia > Myida > Dreissenidae > Dreissena > Dreissena rostriformis. Next base: position 36,673 of record VMBQ01002644.1, read on the forward strand.
ACTGGTGAGATTTGGTTACATTATAAATTAAGGCATGATGATGTAACATGTAGGACAGAGTAAATGTAAACCACAAGAGTACATAACCACCGGCATGTGCTGAATGGCATGTTTACTATCTAACCACAAAGTGACACCGAATCCTTATTTGTGACAGTGCAATTGATAAAATCTCATTGTTGAAAGTCGGTTAAGTACATGTAAAGCCACTGCACTTTTGCATTTCCAATCATCAAACAGCCATTAGCCTCAGGATAATTTACAATCAACTTCCCACAATTAAAGTGCTGGAATTTCATTTTGAAAGACTGTCTATTTGGTGAAAAATAAAATAAATATATAAAATTATTTTCTGAACACATAGACTTTAGTACACACAACTTGTGGCAATAACAAATAAAAAGTATATGTATTGTTTATTACTGGTACATGCATAATATTACATTTTTGTCAAGGTACTTAAGGAATAACTCTAAGCTGTGAAAGCAGCCCAGTTACATGTAGCTCACTCTGTAGAGCCATCCAGTGGTTGCACACTTTAACAACAATCACGCCCAGCTAACAGTGGCACTTGAAAATCTCCATAAAATCTGCCCATGGGTTTTTCAGGTACAGGTTTACAGTCTGTTCCCTGTAACTTGAATTTAGGAACAAAGTCAAACTTGGCAGAGAAGAATGTCCAACTGCAAAACATTAGGTAGAGGTGACTAGCATGTATTTTGGTTTAGTTCATTCACTGTACAGATTTGGTTTAACAGGGGTGTCAATTGGCCTAAATCTTAAATCCTGAAAATCATCCTAGAATTTGGGGGCCAGAGTCAAAAGAGTTTTAATTATTCATTAAATTATGTTTCCTTTGTAAACAATATGCCAAAGGTCAATAATTTGTGTTTAAGATGACATTTTGTGACAAGAATGCTTAAAATAATCAAAACAATCCTCTGTTTTATATCAATATCAAAAGTTTTCCTTGAGGGCTTAAATCCTGAATTCAGGAATAATCCTGAAAATTGACACCTCTGATTAAGTTATGTGTTTTAACTTTGTTTATTTTATATACTTGTCACAAATTGTAAGTTCTGACTGTTAAAAAAACCCTAAAAACTTAACTTCAAACTCGGACCCAACTTTACTGCAGCACACATTGTATGTTTGACTCAGTCTCACAGACTGACTTTTTGTAAGTGTTCAATACATGATTTAATAACAACACCACTGTCCGTAATTGTAATATATCATCACATAGGGTATTTCTGTTGCAAAATAAGTTAGATAGTACTAATATAAAACAAAACATGAATTAAGAAAGATATGATTGACATACATGTACATGTTCCATCAGACATCCTTCAATCAGAGACATTGACAATCGATAGGTCAAACCTTTTGCAAGCCTGCATCCAATACGACAAGGCAATCTCTCACCTGGAACCACCCAAGGGAAGAGGAAGAGAGGGTGGCCTTGAAACACTGGGTGCCAAGACCTGGATGTCGATGCCAAGCAGATGGGAAAGATGTGGAGATACTCGCGCAGAACAAAGACCCCTAGAGCAAGCTGGTTGGGTAGTTCTTCTTGTATGCTCTGAGTTTTTAGAGTACATTGGTACACCTCAACTGCGTTTTTCATGTAAAAAAATTAAGTATCAAGCAGTGCCCCAGATAAGCTGCTTATCGGCGTTTTTCACCCTATTTAAATGTTTAAAAACGCAAAGAAATTCAATATAATGCGTATTTGAAACGCAATCAATTTCACTTTAAAGCTGATTCTTTGAATTTGATGAGTACCATACAAGTCTCGATCGAAAAATGCTTTGCTCAATTTCCGTAATTTCCAATTGGAATAATCAGGGACCTATACAAACAAAGGGATTCGCAACTTCAGTGATCCGAAGAACAAGCTAACGCTCTGTCGCGCAAAATAGATAAAGTCTTGCGCGACTTAATCCGAGACCGCAAAATTTTCACGGCCACCATTTTGACAAAGTTGATTCATTGACAAAACCGAGTGTGCAGATAAATTTAGCCAAAAGAACAAATGTTTCCCACGAAGACTTATTCATTACAAAGGTTTGTTGAATTTCAGAACTCTTATTGTTTTATTTTTTTGCAGACAATGTATGTTTTTACAAATAAAAACACCGGTGGGTAGGGTTTTTGTTTCTCCAAAATAAAACGTAATAAACTATAAAGCAAAACTAAACAGTAAAATGTTATTCATTTTTAAATTTGTATTGGCATAAGATAGCGTTATTTTTATTCTTATTTTATTTAAAATTGGTTAAGATAAAAATGCTTAATATAAAAGGTGTGAGACAAACTGATTAACATTTGTACCGCAACCAATAGATCTCCATGCCTTCTGTAGTCATTCTTTTTTAATTTATGAAGGGAGTCTTTTAATAAACTTTATAACGGTGTTAAAACAAGCTCTACCTGTTAAATTTTGGCATGTGCGAAAATTGTACAATCACCTTTTTGTGTTTTTCACATGTTATATGCATTGCTTTTGAAAACATTGCTTATTTGATACATCAGATATCAGTGTTCTGCCAAGGCCGCGAAATTGCGATTATCTCGCATATTTTTTAAAAATGTCGCTAAAAAATACGTCCAGACGCGGATTTTGTCGCAAACAAAAAGTCCGGGAACGAATCGTCAAAAACGCGAAAAAACTTAATCCTGAATCATAATGTGTACGAATCATCCTTCCTGTGTATTTATATTCGGCGCTACAATCTTAGCCAATCAATTTAACAAGGTGCTCGAGGTTATTCTCCATTGAAGAGTATTCACTAGCAATGTTAAAATGGAAGCGTCTGCTTCGTCTCCGAAGAAAAAGAAAGCTCGAGCATTGTTGACATATTTTTCCCCGCAAAATAAAAACCAAGCAAAAGCGGTTGATCCTTAGATTGCTGCTTTAGCAAGTTATGAGTGCAGTACTACTACTACTAGTAATTTTACTTCCCCACCTGTTTCGTTGCCGGACGGTAAAAATGACACTGACACTAATTTGACTAAATCCAAAAAAGTTGAACGAAAATTCCAAAGCTCGTGGTTGAAGAAGCATAGTTGGCTTGAGTACGATAGCGATAACAAATTTATGACATGTTCTATATGTATAAAACACAAAAAAGATAGCGTGTTCACAACGAAAAACACAAATTTTAAGACGACTACTCTTGTGATACATGCTGACAGCAAGGAGTACAAGGATGCTGTACAGGCTGATTTATTGAGTCGGCAATATGGGAAAGTTCTTGTCTGGTGAAAGGGTTGATAGTTTGAAGACAATTAAACTTAAAAGTGGTGAAATAAAAGATTTTGACTTTTTAGAGGTTTTGAAATTCTGGAGATGTGCAAAGCAAAGAAAGATCTTCAATTAAACTTAACTAGAACAACCCAGTGTGTAAAAAAAGTTACATTAAGTTACAGTTTACTAGTTAATTTGTTGAAATGTTTGAAAATTAAAATGAACCAAGTTTACTGCTCGACTAGTTTATTTGTTGAAATATTTTGAAAACTGACATTAACAAAGTTGGAGAAACTTCTATAGACCACTGATTAATTGGTACCAGATGTCGAGGTAAATAGGCATATGATATACATTCATTATTTGATCATTTTTGCTGCTTTTGCTCAGTGTCTCACAAGTTTAGAAAATGTCCCCAACTTTTCATGACCTGTGAGATCTTTGTCTCATCTTGTTTTATACCTCGGCAGAACACTGAGATATGATGAAATTTTATTAATAATCTTTATTCAACTTCCATAACTCTGATTTACATGTGTCTTGGCAGGGCCCTCAATCTATCAAATCTGCCGCCAAATTTCGGCGGCAGTCCCCCACCTGAAAAGTATACTTTTTTCCCCTTTTGGGGGGAAAAATTCCCCCTAAAAAAAAAAAAAAAAATTTTTTTTTTTTTTTGNAATCGAAGAAAATGCTAATTTTAGAAATTTAGCAGACAACATTTTAGCAGACGACAAATTTCCCAGCATGCAAAGGGTTAATTTTTGTTGATTTTGTGGGTTGACTGATCCACAAAATTTAACACAAACACATCCAAAAATGACTGAGGCTAATTTGTTTGTTGTTTTTTTTCCAAAATCAGAAATCCACGAATTAACGTGTCCACAAAATAGTCTTTTTTTACCACGAAATCACATAAGAAAAGAAAAAAGATTTTACAGTATATTTTTTCTGTTTAAACGTTATAAATTGCATGATGATAATCTGTTTCAAAAAAATAAGATAGTCTTTTGTTGATCTGTATACTTATATGCATGGCTTGGTGCATTTCAGAGGAAGAAAATGATCACAGAACATTGGGAAAGTCAGTCAAAAGATTGGGTTAAGAAAGTGACGTCCTTAAACAGGTTTGAAGGTTTAAAATAACAAAAATGTTTTTAACATGACATTGATTTTTAAAAATAAACTTGATTACAATTTTTCTTATGAATGGCTTAATATGTTTCCGAACAAATCCAATAAATGGGCCAACTCTCTTGGGGAGTAATGAGATATTTAATTCATTTTTTTTTACGCAGACGCCATCGCCAATTTGACATTTTGGCCAAATGTCTGACCGAAAGTGCGATGGAAGTCACGCAGACGGTGACCCAGATTCAGACGAGCCTACGCAAGCGTTTCATTGAGTACATCAGACAGAAGAAAACCACGGGCATACAGGTGAAGAAACAGTGGCAGGATGTGGTACAGAATCTCACTCATGAGAGGTGAGGACATTTTTATTTGTTTTGTTTGAACCGATTAATTTTAGCTCAATTGAATTGAAAACGCATAAGGCTTATTGAAACACTCTAGATTCTGTTTCCTGGGTATAACCAGTACTTGTTGTCTTTGGGGGAAATAATAAGATCTCTCCCATAGCGAGGATCGAACCCGTGACCTTTTTGGTCGTAAGTCGAACACCATGTCCCCTACTCCATGGCAACCTTATGTGTGAGGACGTTCATAGTGGCATACCACTAAAAGGATAAGAAAAAGTTAGATAAAAGACCTTGAAGGCAAAGTTATGAGCCTCATTCTGGGTAAACTGGTCTAAATGCATGTGCTTAAAAGTGTCATCCCAGATTAGCAGTCTGCACTGGCTAATCTGGGACGACACTTGCTGTTTTTGAAAAAAATAAAAATAAAAGGAAGTCTCTTCTAAATGAACGTCCAGTTTAGGCGGAAAGGGTCCCTGATTGGCATGTGCTAACTGCACGGGCTTATCTGGGAAGACAGTTTACGCACATGCATTAAGCCCAAATTTCCCAGAAAAAGACTGATATAAATCAGGAAATAATGAAAAAAAGGACAATAAATGAACCTGTTTTGGTATAAAATATTCAATATCTTTTAAATTTCCAGTGGAGTAGTTGATATTCTGCAATAGAATGTAAAAGATTGTTGAGTTTGATCCCGTTATATTCAAACATTTTAATGCTCATTCTGGCCAGAAAACAAGAACTTGTTATAGCTAGATGGATTGAGCAACCTTGCTTTGAAAGTTTCAACTGACCAGTTGCCACCTGTTTATCAAGGATTAGTAGGCAAATAATAAATTTGAGCCGCGCTCTGGGAAAACTGGGGTTAACCCTTTGCATGCTGGGAAATTTGTCGTCTGCTAAAATGTTGTCTGCTAAATTTATCAAATTTGCATTTTCTTTGATTTTTTTTCAGAGAATACTATCAGAATAGCAAACAGTTTGGATCCTGATGAGACGCCACATTTTGTGGCGTCTCATCTGGATCCAAACTGTTTGCAAAGGCCTTGAAAATCCGGTTCCAGCGCTCAAAGGGTTAACACATGTGTGTAAAGTATCGGCCCAGATTGTGAAGACTGATTCTTAACGAACATGCATTAAGCCCAGATTTCCCTGATTGCGTCTTAACATAAATAAGTATTTAACCATGACTTCTATCTTTATCCCCAGGGCGCTGTGGCATGACCCGGCCTCCTACCCGTTGTCATGGCAACTGAACCCCACAGAGGGCCCCTCCAGGGTCAGAAAGAGGCTGCAGAGGGGTCACCTTGGCATCAAACCAAAATTCCTCAAGAAGGAGCTCCAGCATAAACTGGGTAGGGTTGCTAGGGCCTGATAGAACCTCCTACAATTTAAATTAGCCAGTTGAAATAAGCTGTGCAGACACTTTCCGCCTACACTTGATTTTGGTTGAGAAGAGACTTCCTTTTAAAGTTTTTTTTTATAAAAACGGACAACACTTATGACGGTGACTTTTAACGCACATGCATTTATCCAAGTTTTCCGAGAACAAGGCTGAAATTGTCTAACAGAAATAAAAATATGATTGAATTTTGTTGTCAACAGTAAACAATAGAATTTTGCAGAAGAGTTATGAGTAAATTACTTAACAAATGGCCTTTATTGCTTTAATGTGTTGTTTATGTTTCTATTTATATTTGCACAAATATTAAAATATTGCTTATCAAGGACTGTAGGTAAAATTGTTGTACCAAAGTACTATTTTAAGATCAGTAAGAATAGTTTATGGCTTAATATTACAAATTATTAATGGTTGAATATACATATGAGTCACGCTCTGTGAAAAGGGGGTTTAATGCATGTGCGTAAAGTGTCGTCCCAGATAAGCCTGTACAGTCTGCACAGGCTAATCAGGGATGACACTGTCCACTTTAATTGTATTTTTCATTTAAAGGAAGACTGTTCTTAACGAAAACACAGTTTAGGCAGAAAGTGTTGTCCCTGATTAGCCTGTGCGGACTGCACAGGCTAATCTGGGATGACACTTTACGCACATGCATTAAAACCCCTTTTCACAGAGTGTGTCTGTATATTATACTATATTATTTCCTTTACAGCATCCGAGACTGTTGATCCGCCCCTTGTTTACCTGTTTGAGGACGACCATCAGATCTCAGACTCTCTGGCACTCATCTACCAGCTGCATAGGAACAAAAAAATCAGGTAGTGCAACACTTGGGCTTTATATGATTTATGCTTATGATCATGCCCAAGTAACCAATCATCAAATGGGCTATCTACCACCAACTGGGCAGATGTGTGTTATCATAGAGATTGTTGTTTAGTTACTTGTTTGTGGTTAAACATTGATTCCCCCATTTTATTAATTGAAAATATGTACTATACTGTATACTGGTAGAATGTACAAATAACATACAGAAAAAAACACACACTGACTGTAAACACATGAATTAGATTCTATTTAAACCATTTCATGTACCATTACACCAACACTGTTGTGATATTGGTCATCTTTCATGAACAGGTTCACCAGCACATGTCGGGCTGTGTCGCCAATAGGCGAGAGCAAGGGCGAGTTACTCATTGGTGAGGACAGTGTGTACTTCGTAGCTGACGAGGCCATCTCAGACGCAAACTATACTCAAGTGAGTTCAGTAGAGTTCAGTGAACAGTGGTTGTGAAGTAGTGTTCTCTTTTCAAAGACAGAAGAGTCTGTCAGCTATCTTTCCACCTATGAGCTGCGCTCACATAAATGAGTCTTATGCCATATGCATTTGTGCAGTATGGTTTAGGAGCTACCTTATTGGTTTCTAGTCACGCAAGGTTTCTTGGTCTGATAGGTAGAAAGGGTAGCTCCCCACCAAACTGTGCTAATAGGTATGCTGGTCTGAAGCTATGCTTGCTTAATATCACACAAGACACATTTTTGCATGATGAAGCAAATATGTGTCGTGTTCTGAGATAACTGGGCATAATGCATCTGCGTAAATTGTCGTCCCAGATTAGCCTGTGCAGTCCGCACAGGCTAATCCGGGACGACACTTTCCGGCTTAACTGGATTTTCGCTAAGAAGAGACATCATTGAAACGGAAATTGTCGTCCCTGATTAGCCTGTGCGGATTGCAAAGGCTAATCTGGGATAACAATTTAGGCACAAGCATTATGCCCAGTTTTCTCAGAACACGACAAATATTATAACAACACCTTCACACCTACTTATCTGACCTTGATCTATTCATCTTGAGCTGGCATGACAGCCTCAAACGTAAATAAGAAATTGTTTAGCCTTGAGTTTTGTTTCTATCAATGTAAAGCAATTTAGGCAACGTGCAGAAGGCAAAGAATGCTACCGGTAATTTTTTATGTTTTAGCTTTTATTTTTGTTTCCTACAATGTTTAGCACATTAAGGCAACCAGCAGAAGTCCCGAGGCTGTCATTCAATATTAAGGTCAATGTCATACTGGAAGGTCAATGTCATACTTGAAGGTCAATGTCATACTGGAAGGTCAATGTCATACTTGAAGGTCAATGTCATACTGGAAGGTCAATGTTATACTGGAAGGTCAATGTCATACTGGAAGGTCAATGTCATACTGGAAGGTCAATGTCATACTGGAAGGTCAATGTCATACTGGAAGGTCAATAAGATGGAAATGGGGGATGAAGCTGAACTGTATTGTATCTTTGGAAATGAGATTTATTCAATACTTTCCATCTTCTGACTGAAATTTAACTAAATGTTTATAATTGTAAGCCTCGTTCTGGGAAAACTGCACTCAATGCATGTGCGTAAAGTGTCATCCTAGATTAGCCTGTGCAGTCTGCACAGGCTAATCAGCGACGACACTTTCCGCCTAGACTTGATTTTTGTTTAAAAGATACTTCCTGTAAACAAAAAAATCTATTAACGCGGAAAGTGTCATCCCTGATTAGCCTGTGCAGAATGCACAGGCTAATCTTTGATGACACTTTACGCACATGCATTAAGATGTTTGCTGCTTTGCCAGGTGTTGCTCGGCAACCGAGATCAGCTGTCCATGACCTGGCCCTTTGAGGACATTCTTGAGATTCACAAGCGCTGGTACGAACTCACCGACACCGCTTTAGAGATATTCCTCACCAGTGGGAAGACGTGCCTGCTCGCCTTTAACTCTGCCAAGGTGAGATTTGCTGGAAGCTATTGGTCTGGATAATATAAATGTTACTAAGTTAAATATTGTTGTACCCACATGATACGTAGTAAGTTGGGAGTATACTGGAAAAGCCAGGGAAGTCTGTCCATCTGTCTCACAAGGTGCACTTTTAAAGTAAAGGTCTTACTTTGATAAAATACAGCTAATGTAACCAGACCTCTGTCAAATTATGTGGGATTTATTCAATAATCACACTAAGAAAAGCTCTACACATCCCTGAGTTATTTGCCCGTAAACAAACTGGTGGGTAGATGCTGTAAAATCATTTATATTTGTTGGAATGAAAGCTCATGGTTTTACAAAAAAATGACTTTAAAATTTAAAATCAAAATGATTTCCAAAAAAAAAGAGGAATATTTGTCGGTCATTTTCTGATGTGTTTGTGTTAAATTCGTGGATCGGTCATCCAACGAAATGTAAAAAATAATTTTTCACGAAATATAACGATTTTACATTATTCGTCACATTTTTGACGAAGCTCTTATGTATTGTTATCCCCCACCAAAGGCGGAGGGATATAGAATTGGATTTGTGCGTCCGCCATTCAGTCTGTCTCAAAAAAATTGGAATTTGCGGGGGATATCAATTCAAAGAATTTGATTGTTTTCAGGACAGAGATGAGCTGCTGTCACATTTTCAGCGACTGGAATTTCCGAATAAGAGAAACACCATCAACATACTGGACGCTCTGTACAACTGGGAGAACCGTAGCATCACCAACTTTGAGTATCTGACGGAGCTCAACAAGCTCGCTGGTCGATCATTCAACGATCTAATGCAGTATCCCATCATGCCTTTCATTCTCCGAGACTACACGAGCGCTAGTATCGATCTCAGGGATGTCGCCATTTACAGAGATCTTTCGAAACCTGTGTCGGTCCAAGACCCTTCGAATGAGCATAAATTTAAGAGGAATTATGATGTAAGTGTGAAATTTGTATTTGAGTTGAGCTCGGGGAAAACATGGCTTGATGCATGTGCGTAGTGTTGTCCCAGATAAGCCTGTGCAGTGCCCACAGGCTTATCAGGGGCAACACTGTTGGCCTTAACTGAATTTTTTGCCAGGAATAGACCTCTTTTAAAAGAAAATACAATAAAAGCCGAAAGTGAGGTCCCTTATTAGCATATTTTATTCTTCTGTTTGATAGATCTAATATATTGAATTTGGATAATTTAAAATAATCCAATATATAAAGCAATACTATAAATGTATAAATTAGCATTTTCATGTGTATTGGAGATAAGGCATGGAATTAAGACATAAATTGAAGTTTACTTCTCGAATGAGAGGTGTAAAATAACCTTTTAGGTCTGGGTGCAGAAATAAATTATCTGTAATTTCTAGCTTTTTGAAGAGCATATAAGGGCAACAGAAAATTGTCAATAATTAATGGTACTTCAATTAGCAAAAAAAATATCCAAAAGCATTAATGAAGTAATATAAGCTGAAGCCTTTCCTGTCTATAATTCCATGTCGATTTTATTGAAACTATTAGTGTGATAGACATGATGCCCAGTAAACCCTTTCCTGCTTAGAAGAAAAGTAAAAATGTCTATATGGAACAAGCCTAAAAAAAAAAGCCTGTGAGTAAATCGCAGTCTGTTCAGGTTTTATGTTGTTTGCTGCTTGTCAGTATCTTTTGTTGGAAATGAAGCCTTAAATACTTTCTTTTATTTTTTATTTTTTTTTCAATGTATATAGAGAATAATAGGTTATTGTTGATTATAGATCAGGTTTATCATGCTAGGCTTAGAAAACAAAAAAGCACGAGCCTTGGCGAGTTCATTTTCGTTTTCATGCCGAGCATGATAAACCTGATCTCTAATCAACACTAACCTATTATTCTATTTATCCCACTTTTTATTCAGCAAACCTTTTTATTTAAAAAAAATTAGTTTAACAGGATAATTTCGCTGTATTTATGACGTCATTTCGTGTTGTGTATTATAGCAGAAATTTAATCAACGGGGCTTTAATCAACCGAATTCGCTGTAAAAGTAGGATAACAACTTTTTATTTCAATATACATGTATCAGTCACATATACATGGTCAATACATTATGACAAATGTAGAAAGAGACATATAAACGCGTCAAAGTGGGTATCTGAGTGGTAACGAGTTTAGCAAAAAAAAAGTTCCAATAAAATCTTTTTTGGGGGTTTCTTTCAGTTTTTAAAAGCCGAGTTTGACAAGTATGGCAAGGAAGGCATGACGGGACTGCGTGTGAGCCCCTATCACTACGGCAGCCATTACTCCAACAGCGGCAGTGTGCTACATTTTCTTGTCCGTCTGCCACCATTCACGAAAATGTTCCTGGAATTCCAAGGTCAGTCGGTACAGCCTCCATTTATGTGTCAAATATATATAAGCCGGGCTATTAGAAAAAAGGGCTTTATGCATGTGAGTAGAGTGTTGTCCCAGATATGCCTGTGCAGTCATCACAGGCTAATCAGGGAAGACAATTTCCGCAAACTGCACAGGCTTATCTGGGACAACACTTTATGCACATGCATTAAACCCCCATTTCGCAGATTGAGGCTCATGTAAATGTTCGCATGAATCCAGTGGTTTGTATAGTTTTCACAAAAGCAAAAACTTATAAACCTTATACAAATATGTTTGTATAACACTTTATGTTGAAAATACTAATTTGCTTACTGTGGCTGTTACAGATGTAAAATTGATTTGCTGCAATGTTAACAAATTTATTCTTTGAAATGTTTATGATTAAATAAATCAAATTTCAGATAAAGTATATAAAATAATATATTGAGCAATTACTATTGTAATATGTTGTGTTTGATAATCCAATTTGTTTTTCCATTAATTTCAGACCATAACTTTGACATTCCTGACCGCTCTTTCCACAATATTCACACGTCGTGGCGCCTGTCCAGTGCCGAGTCCAACACAGACGTGAAGGAGTTGATCCCAGAGTTCTTCTACATGCATGAGTTCCTCGTAAACAATGAAGGTAAATTAGAGCCTCGTTCTGAGAAAACTGGCCTCGATGCATGTGCGTAAAGTGTTGTCCCAGATTAGCCTGTGCTATTGCACAGGCTAATTAGGAAAGACACATTCCGCTTTTATGGTATTTTTTGTTTGAAGAAAGTCTCTTCTTTGAGAAAATCCAGTAAAGGCGGAAAGTTTCCTCCCTTATTAGCCTGTGCTGACAGCACAGGCTCATCTGGGATGACACTTTAGGCACATGCATTCAGCCCAGTTTTCTCAGTGTGCAGCTCATAAGTTCTGGCCTTGTTCTCAGGTTTGAGGAATTCCAAAACAAGGAACAAATCTTGTTTTTAAGTGGACTCTGGAAAATACTACTGCAAAATCATTTATAATTGTTGGCATGACATTGTGTGGTTTAAAAAAAAAAATCAAGTTCCTGGACACATAAATTGTTGATTTGTGATTTTGGAGAAAAAAAAACACTAAAGAATTTATGTCGGTCATAAGGTGATGTGTTACACGATAAATAATGATGGGGAAAGGTTGTCACTTACAGGATGTGGGCCCTATTTATCACATGCCAATTACCTTGTTCATTGTCATCAAGTGATAGTAACCAGCCCTTTTTCTAACATGCCAATAACACCCATTGTTATTAAGTGATAGTAAAAAAGGATTAGGGGGACTGAATGACAAAATAACTGTCACTTACTCTGTCAGTATCCCTAAACAAAACCTTATTAATGCCCTATTTCATGCCAGCTAACAAAAACTGACAGCAATTCTTCTTTAGGATTCGAATTTGGCGTTCAACAGAAGAGATGAAATCTTTAACTGTCACTTACTCAGTCAATAGACAATCCCAGAATCGATAATATGGGCGCCGCCATATTGGCTATTACGTAACCCGCGATTGAAAACGGTACTGAAGACTTTGACAGATTACAACGTTATCATAGTGTACACCCGCTTTATTCCAATAAACAGTACTTTATGACTTTGCACAGTAGGATTGAAAACAAGTGAAACATGAAACCAAGTGTCGATATGTATCACATCGTAAATCAATATAATTTAAATAAAAAATATACACGATAGATTCATAAAATATGTGTCTCTGTGACAAGATTGGAAACATCCATTCAGACCATTTTTTTGGATAGATCTTTGATATTAATTACTAAGTAGATAGATTTAAGGTCGATGTAGACAATTAAATTGATATCTGCCTTTGTTTAAGCCTATATTATTTCTTATTAAATGTCGTACTTTCTATACTTTCCGGAGATATTCATTAAGAAACGTTGTAAGATTAAAGACTGAGGACGACTTCTTTTATTGAATAATACATATCTTTGTTTGTCTAAACAGTTACCATTTCGCTATTAATATTTCCCTTGTAAGTGTCATTTTAAAGGTAATATACAAATCTATAGCCGAAATGAAGTTTGTGATTCTAAAATTGTTCCGTAAATCTTTATTATCGAAACTCTGTAAGATTTCATGTAGAGAATTTGTTTTTAATTTAAAATTATGTATCTAATTTAGTCTAAAACTAAAGTGGTTTTTAGCAATCTTTTATTTAAAAATCGCTCTCAAGCTAATACAAAAATATCTAGCCGGAAATGAATTTTGTGATTAAAATGAACAAGTATCGGAGTTATTCGCTTGCAAAACTGTGTAAGATGTCAGGATATGTCATACTTTCTTTATTGAAAAGGACATATCAGCTTTTGTCTAGAACTTTCTTATATTATTATTTAAATAACGTTTTACATGTTGCCTGAAATATTATTAAATTTTCTTAATAACATCTTAATTCACGATTGAAATGTTCAACATGAAAAATAATGAGCCTTAAATAA
>VMBQ01002644.1:53029-65252 GCA_007657795.1 Dreissena rostriformis
TCAAAATATTCAAACCTTTTGGTCATGGGCGATTTCAATTTGCATATACATGAAGATAGTAATGCAATCTCAGAATTCAACAACTGTTTATTTGCCATGGGATTGAAACAACATGTACATTTCCCTACCCATGTACATGGCCATAGTCTTGACCTAGTCATAACTGAAGTTGCAAACGGTGTAGAATTACTTTCTTGTGAACCTGGCCCTTTCATCTCTGATCACTGTGCTATCAAAGTAGTTACGAAAGTGAAAAAAGAAAATATAATCAGCAAATCTGTAGTTTTTAGAAACTTCAAAGACATGGATAATTCTGAATTTGGGAGTGATCTGGCTAAATTGTCAATCGAATCTGACTCTGTCGAAACTTATGTCCATCAGTTTGAGGATGAAATCAAGGGACTTCTGGATAAACATGCTCCTATAAAAGAAAAAATGCAAATTTATAGATCCCCAAAACCGTGGTTCAGTGAGAATATTCTTCACTCAAAGCGACTTTTATGTTGGTCAGAAAAAAATTGGTGAAAATATCATAAACCACAAGACTACGAAAACTACAAAGCATCGCTTTATAAATATCACTGCAAATTAAAGCATGAAAAGCAATTGGCACTCAGCCAGAAAGTACTTGAATCTAAAGGTGATTCTAAAAAGCTATACAAATTTGTGTCGGAGCTTACGGGAAGCAAGTCTGAGAACCCGTTGCCAACTGTTCAAAATGAAAATACTTTAGCTGACACATTTGCTGATTATTTTATGCAGAAAATAGAGACAATCTGAGAGAATCTTAAAGACTTTGACAACTACACGCTCATTGCAAAACAGGTCACACAATTGGGAAATTTTGAAAAACTCACAGAAGATGAGATCAGAAAGCTAATAAATCAATTACAAACAAAGTCCTGCGAAATTGATATCTTACTGACAAAAGTGTTAAAGTTGTTTTTGAATGAGCTTCTTCCAACCATTTCTAAATTAGTTAACCTTTCTTTGGCACAAGGAGTATTCCCTGCGAAGTGGAAACAGTGGGTAGTTAGACCTCTGTTAAAAAAAGCCGGCCTTGAATTGACCTTTTCAAATTACAGACCATGCAGTGAGTAATTTGGCATTTCTGTCAAAATTAATAGAAAAATCAGCACTCTATAGATTAAAAAAACATGTTAGTGAAAATGATCTTCTCCCAAAGAACCAATCTGCTTACAGACAATATCACTCTTGTGAGTCGGCATTACTAAGACTTGTTAATGATCTCCTAGCTGCAATGGAAAACTAAGAGGTAACAGCACTCATTGCACTAGACCTTAGTGCTGCTTTTGACACCGTAGATCATGACATACTCTAAGATGTCTTGAAAAGTCAATATGGCGTTTGTGGTGTGGCGCTGGACTGGATGGACTCATACTTGCGGCCGCGAAGTCGTTGTGTAAGTGTGAACGGATTCATGTCAAAACCATGTGAGTTAAAATGCAGTGTCCCACAAGGAAGTTGTTTGGGTCCTTGGCTCTACCTCACATATGCAGGAACAATTTTTGACTTAGTACCCCCTTCCATCTCTGTCTATGGCTTTGCAGATGACCATACTGCCAGCAAACGTTTCAAACCGATTCTATCGGAAGAAACTGAAGCCATCAACGAACTCCAAGATTGTGCACAAAAAATAAACAACTGGATGAACAGTAATAAACTCAAAATGAACGCTTAAAAAACTGAATACATAGTGTTTGGAAGTCGCCCTCAATTAAATAAGTGTAACACTCAGGACATTGATGTATGTGGTGACAAGATCAAGCAACAAAGCAGCATCAGATATCTGGGCGCTTTTCTTGATGAAACGTTGAACTTCAAGGAACACATTAAGAGAAAGTGTAGATCTGCAATGTTGAATTATTTCAAAATAAAAAACATTCGTAAATACTTAACACAAGACGCCACAGAAACACTAGTTCTTTCTTTAATCATTTCACATTTGGACTACTGTAACGTTATTTTGTACGGCATCTCCCAGTGTGAATTGGCAAAATTACAGCGTGTTCAAAATATGTGCGCAAAATTGGTTTAAAGCTGTAGAAAAAGTGACAGTTCAAAACAATCACTTCAGGACCTGCACTGGCTGCCAATCAAGACTAGAATCGAATTCAAAATTCAAACATACATGTTTAACTGTTCAATTGGTAATGCTCCTGCCTACTTGACCGAACTTCTATCCACTCTGATTTCTAAATGTAATCTTAGATCATCAGCATCATCAATAGGCTGTTTTAATGTACCGTTCAGTAAGAAAAGAACATTCAGTGATAGAAGCTTTAGTACTGTAGGTCCAAAACTATGGAACAACCTACCTTTGAGTTTAAGACAATGTACTTCAATAGAAACTTTAAAAAAACAACTTAAGACATACTTTTTCGATGACTTTTTTGCATTATTTTAAAGGTAATACGTGATGTACCTTTGATCAATGTTTTGTAAAGACTTGTTTGATACTTGGCACTGTTGTTCGTTTGTGACTTGTGAATGAGGATTGCCTCGCTCGCTTGTTGTGGATCGGTTGCTGTGTCACTCCATATTATTGTATGTTTTTAATTTGTGTTTAATTTTTGTTTTTATTTCTATTGTACAACGCCATTGAATATGTTTATACGTAGAAATAGGCGTTCAATCAAATGCTCAAGTTTCAAGTTTCAAAATAGGAATGAGTTGGTGAATATGGGCTCATATAGGGCTAGGAGCTACAGCCAGAAAGTTCCTTGATAAGAATCTTAGGAAGTTGATTTCATAAAATCTAAAAAACATCCTGAATTAAAGGGTGAGAGAAAACAATTAATTGAAGTATAAATTACCGGAAAATTCTGTGATTTAAAACAGGGCAACAGATAAGATTTCGTGTCAATTAGTTTTCACTACAAGCTTTTTGTAACAATTAGTTTTTTCCCCAAAATCTATTTGTCAATAAGTTTTTTTACAATGTGATCAAAACTGACACATATTTCTGGATCAGATGAGCGCTTTATTTTGGGCATTGATAATTCTCAGCAATTCTTATTCCAATTAAGCCATTATAAATTCACAGTGTCAATGGTTGTTTGTAAATTTTAGTTTAAATTGTATATTCACAAATTGATGATAATGAGTCATTTTGTTTCAACCAGTTTCAACACTCCTGCCTTTCAGTCTCAGAGCACACTCACATTGCCAAACCCTATCCATCAACAACAAGCCAGTTGCAATCACGATGTTATACTTTTTCAATTTCAGACACGGAATCACATTTTTTTGGCAGAATATTTCAGAATCTGTCACCACCTGCGCTATTAAATCTGATAGTAAACTCTTCACAACGTCTTTTCCTGGCAGTTTGGGTCGCGCAACAAATTGTAAAATATTGGGTGCGCATGCCTTTAATGAAACTTTCCTAACCCGTTCGCGATTAACGGCCAACATATTTTCGCGAATTTCTTACGACGGAGGTAACTTTTTATAATGACACCGTTCCAAACCGGTGTCTTTATAAACTGACTGAAAATATTACGACCCCACTTAAGGTCACAATATACTTATTCAAATTAAACGAGGAACGGAGGAAAACGGTACAATTAAAACGACAAAGAATCGATTGCAATTTGTTTTTCCATTTGCATATCGTTTTCTATACGATCAATTTTTTATTTCAATTCGTTTTCTGTCAAATACAAATCGTTAAAACGATAATACGAACCTTATCTGTTGCCCTGTTATAACAAAAAAATAAACATAAACAAACTTCAAAACTAAAGTAGTTATTGTGTATTTTTATTGCAGGATTGTTTGTATTTACCTGTAATGCATGGTATATACTTTATTATGTGGCCAGTTCATATGCAGTTAATTTCTTATGAAATTGTTTAACTTTTGCAAAGAAGGCATATATGCTCATGGTTTTACAATATTTTAATTATGAAATCCACAGTTAAAATATTATTATTATTATTACATGAAAGTAAATCTAAATTTATCTGAAACTTTCTGTATCTTTTTTCTTTCTGTAACATGACTTGTTACAAATATTTCTATCAAAAGCGTATTTTTTTAAAGCATTTTGAGTGTTTTTATTGGCTGCATTTTCTTTCACTGCCATTATTTTTGCTGAAATGAAGTTGTCAAAGTCACTTTGCATGACGTCAGTAAACAATTTATAGAATTTATCAACATCTCTTGGTATTTTTTTTTTTCAAAAATGTGATAAAAAAGATCTAACACATTTTATACCATATTTATCAAACTAAAGTGAATTTATAAGTGAGGTTGCCAAAGGCTCACTCCTAACAACGTTGATCATTTCTTTTAAAATGCTATATATCCATGAGTTTATAAATGCAACTCCACTTGCACCGTTTCTCCTCTCTGTTTGCAGACGTATTTTGGTCTCGATGTGAGCAGCGTGAAGAATGAACTAGACAGGAAGGCCATACAGACGATGGTGCAGACATATGGGCAGACGCCAAAACAACTCTTCTTGACAAAACACCCTCTCAAGAAGGCCAACATCCACAGGATAGAAACACAGAAGTCTGGACTGGAACTGCCCCATTTGAGAGTGAGCTAGCTTGTTGTTATCTCCCCACAAACAGTTTTATACCACCCTCACCAATTTCGTTCACTTGTACAAACCAAGTCTGCATAACTTCAGAAAAAAAGCTTTGTACCCCTTTTCCCTTTTAATAGCCCAGCAACCAAGTTTTACACCCCCACTAACTTTACCGCACAAGTTTTCATACGACTACTAACCAAGTTTTTAGATCCTTAAATTTGTGTTTAAGCCCCTGCAAACAAAAGTTTACAATTAGTTCCTCACAAATGATGTTGGAGATTAAATACCTGCAAGCCAAGTTTGTGTTTATGAATGATGTTTGTGAGGGTGTTTATTGAAGTCACTCTTCTGTTGGTTCCTTGGTCGATCAGACGGTAGGTTCACATAAAATGTTGTGAGATTGCGGAACACGTACCTCAAGCGAATAAATTGAAACTTCAAATGTGCAATTGCTATTTAGTTTAAATGAGCATTCCATTTTCTTCTTGTCCGGATATTCATGTTCCTGAGTTATGTGCTCTTGAACTTAATAATTGTTACGGCTTTAGCATAAAATGATCAAGGCGAACTTCTGCATTCCTCAATAGCTTGAATCAAAGCTTCAAATATATCATCACCATTAGGTTTAGCTGTGCAAGACACTTTTTTCACCCCAAGTGATTGCTGAATTTTCCCTTGAACATAGCCGATAAAGCGGTGGGGGAGAATTGATCACTTTTGTTACAAGCATTTATCAGAATGTTTTTTTGTTTTTTTCAAATAACTGCATTACCATAAGCTGTTAATTGTTGTACTTGTAAGTGTAAGGTCGCTGTGGCGTTATGGATTTGGTGTCTGCCTAGCAACGGGAGGTCTTGGGTTAGATCCCCACTGTGGGAGAGTTTTTTAGATCTCCCCCAAAGACACCAAGTACTGGTTCTAGTCCCAGGAAACGGACTCGAGAGTGTTTCAAATAAGCCTTAGGCTTTCTATGCAATCGAGCTTAAAAAATAAGTTTCAACCAGTTTTTTTACAATATAATTGCAGGTGTCCGGTTTGAAGTGGGGCACCTACCTGGGCTCCCCAGACTGCGGGCCTCCCACGGTCGGGTGGGAGCAGACGTTCGGCTCCCAAGTGGGTACCCTGGTTGCCCTGCCCGCTGCCAGACTGGGCTCAGACAGCTGGCAAATGTTGGGGCTAAGCCCACACTGCTGTTTGTTGTACCAGCAAAGGCAGGAGAAACATAGCGGTTAGTTTATACATTTTAGCACAACTCTTGGAAAACCCATGTGCTTAAAGTGTCGTCCCAGATTAACCTGTGCAGTCCGCACAGGCTAATCAGGGACAACGCTTTCTGTCTAGACTGGATTTTTGTTTATAAGAGACTTCCTTTAAATATTCTTTTTATAAAAGCGGAAAGTGTATTCCCTGATTAGCCTGTGCAGACTGCACAGGCTTATCTGGGACACGTTACACGTATGCATTAAACCTACGTTTTCCTAGCGCTAGGGTAATGTATACATTGTTTCAGTAGCTTTACTAGTGTCCACTTGTGTTAAATTTGATTTCTAAAAGTACTTGTACATATCTCTGTAAATATTTTGAAATAATATTCATTAAAAACTTAACACATGTCTGTGGAGTTATTATGAAAGAAAATTGACCAAGATCATTAAGACTGAGCTACACAATTTGCAAAAATATAAGATCAACTGGTTCTGTGGAAATTCATGTGAAAGGCGTAGTTTAAGGAATGCATCTCCTGGACATGGGTTTTCCACTTAGTGCATTGATACTCAATAAAATTGCTCATAAATATCTGTAATACTTCCTCTCAGCATCTGTGTATTGATCACCGATGATATGGGTCACTACACTGTGAACACGACAAAACGCAGGGCTATACTACATTAAGCCTTGTTCTGTGAAAACTGGGCTAATTGCAGGCGCGTAAAGTGTTGTCCCAGATTAGCAGTCTGCACAGGCTAATCAAGGACAACACTTTCCGCCTAGACTGGATTTTTGTTAAGAATGGACCTCCTTTAAACGAAAAATTTCCAAAAAAGCGGAAAGTGTCGTCCCTGATTAGCCTGTGCAGACTGCACAGGCTAATCTGGGATGACACTTAATGCCGATGCATTAAGCCCAGTTTTCCCAAAACAAGGCTCCATTTGATTTGCAGAGGGTTTGGGGGGGGGGGGNGGGCCCAGCAGACGTGACGTGGGTAGCCATCTTGACATGGAACCAGAAGGACGGCCTCATTCGTATCATCAACAACACCAGCGGCATTGCCATCAACTGTATCCAGTATAACAAGTCAGACGAGGTACCCGGTTGTGTCTGAATACTTGTGAACTAGGGGCAATATCAGGCAGTCTCATTGCCCTATTGTAGATTATTCTGTATAGCTCTTAAGCAGTACTTGCAATGCAATAATAAATGTTTGCTGAAATCATTTCTAATAGATAGCTTACTAATTAAAATCTTATTTAAATACCAAAAGAAAAAAATCAACAGACTTTGAATCTGATGCAATTACAATGCTCTTGTAGTTTGAAACATGTATCATACCTATTCTGTATACAGTAATTGTTGATGCCTTTGATGTAAAGCAATATATGTGGAGTATATGTGGCGTGTTCTGAGAAAACTGGGCAAAATGCTTGTGCATAAAGTGTCATCCCAGTTTAGCCTGTGCAGTCCGCACAGGCTAATCCGGGACGACACTTTCCGCCTAAATTGGATTTTTGCTAAGAAGAGACTTCATTTAAACAAAAAATGTCTTAAAAGCGGAAATTGTTGTCCCTGATTAGCCTGTGCGGACTGCACAGGCTAATCTGGGATGACAATTTACGCACAAGCATTTTGACCAATTTTCTCAGAACACGCCACATATGTTTGTATATATCTGATTGTTATTGCCTTACAAAAGATCCTTTTGGTGCGATTGAGTCTGCTGTTTTTATTTTTAAGGCTTATTTCCTACTTCAGATCAGCTGTTGTGTGGCAGAGGCAGACTGTCGTCACTTGTTTGTGGGTGGCACCTCGGGGCTAATTTCCGTGTACAAGACACGCCTTAACCAGGTGCGCATATTAACCGATGTTGAATATGAATGGTTGACACTTTTGTGTATGATATTGACATTTGTTTCAAGGTCTCAACTTAAAATCACATTATTGAAAAATTAACATGTCCAATTAAATAAGATTAAACATAATAAATATTTGATAAGAAGGTACCTAAGGTTTTAATTGAGTGTTGGGGTAACATATTCTTTGTTTGAACTAAATGAAGTGTTATAAAAACCCTGACACAGCTTTCTTCAAACACAAGTTTTCTTTCTGGAATGTTATAAAGTTAATTAAAATAAGGTGTGTATTGATCTAGGAGAACTCGTTACAAGTGCTAGGCCAGCCCCGATGCCTCTACGGTCACGGGGACAGTGTGAACTGCGTGGTCGTGTGCAAACCCTACAGTGTGATGGTGAGCTGCAGTAAGGACAAGACCTGCATCATATGGGACCTCAACAGGTATGTGGGGGTCTTTCTCATATAAGCCACATTCTGGGAAAACTGGGCTTAATACATGTGTGTAAAGTGTTGTCCCAGATTAGCCTGGGCAGTCCGCACAGGCTAATCTGGGACGACACTTTTCGCCTACGCTGTACTTTTGTTCAGAGGAGCCTGAGAGTCATGTGTTATAAAAAACTAGGTCACGAGATAAAATCTTAGAAAAACTTGGTAACCTCTCCAAAAGGCAACTTTTATGACTCACTTTTGATGAAGCATGGGAAGAATATTGATTTTGACAAAATGAAGTCCAAATTTGAATCTGGTGTCAAAAAACTAGGTCACCAGGTCAAATATTAGAAAAACCTTGTTACCATTGTAGAAACAACATTTATGACTAAATCTTGATGAAGTTCGGTCACAATGTTTATCTTGATGAAGTTCGGTCACAATGTTTATCTTGATGAAGTTCGGTCACAATGTTTATCTTGATGAAGTTCGGTCACAATGTTTNTCTGGGACCTCAACAGGTATGTGAGGGTCTTTCTCATATAAGCCACATTCTGGGAAAACTGGGCTTAATACATGTGTGTAAAGTGTCGTCCCAGATTAGCCTGGGCAGTCCGCACAGGCTAATCTGAAACGACACTTTTCGCCTACTCTGAACTTTTGTTCAGAGGAGCCTGTGAGTCATGTGTTATAAACAACTAGGTCACTAGATAAAATCTTAGAAAAACTTGGTAACCTCTCCAAAAGGCAACTTTTATGACTCACTCTCGATGAAGCATGGGAAGAATATTGATTTTGACAAAATGAAGTCCAAATTTGAATCTGGTGTCAAAAAACTAGGTCACCGGGTCAAATATTAGAAAAACCTTGTTACCATTGTAGAAACAACATTTATGACTAAATCTTGATGAAGTTCGGTCACAATGTTTATCTTGATGAAGTTCGGTCACAATGTTTATCTTGACAGTACTGTGAAACTAATATTATTCGTCTGACTCTTATTTTTATGGATTTTTCGTGAATCTGTTAGACCCAGAAATTAATTGTTCAAAGTCATATTTCAGTAAGACTTTTATTAAACACATCCTATAGTCATCATGGGAATTATAACTAAAATAATAATAGATTCCTCGTAGGCATTAAAAGTCTTAGAACAGACATTAAAGTTACTGACCTTGATTTGAGACCTTGACCTTTCACTAAGGAGCGATTAGACAGGACACGTGATCGCTCAGATGAGCGCTTTAGGGCCATGATTGCCCATTTTTAAGAGTTAATAATTTAATAAGGTATCGTGTTGGTTATTGCCAGTTAAAAATGTATGTTGCAAAATTATTGTAATTTCCTATGGAAGATACACTATTGTTTTTTTAAGGTACAATTTGAAACATGTAGATGAGTTTTTGAAGTTACACAATGATCATTGATGTCATAGGAGGATTTGTGGAGGATTGATTATATGAGCCTCACTCTGTGAAAAGGGGGTTGAATGCATGTGCGTTAAGTGTCGTCCCAGATTAGCCTGTGCAGTCCGCACAGGCTAATCACGTACGACACTTTCCGCCTAAACTGGATTTTTGCTAAGAAGAAAGTTTCTTTAAACGAAAAATATCATAAAAGCGGAAAGTGTCGTCCCTGATTAGCCTGTGCAGAATACACAGGCTGATCTGGGACGACACTTTACGCACATGCATTTAACCCCCTTTTCACAGAGGGAGGCTCATTTTATTGTTTTGATTAATTTTGATAACAATTTACTAGCTGTTCCACTGTTATGTGGCTGTTTGTTTCATGTGATAATTATGTCCATTTGCAGACTATCATATGTGAGGTCCATTACCACCCATAAAGCCAGTGTGACTGCTGTTGCCATTAGCAACACTCTTGGGGACATTGCCAGCGTTAGCAACTTTGGTAATTTTCATTCATTATACCTAAGTATAAAAGTACCTGTCTTTTTTTATTTGCATCAGCATTAGCATCAAGGGCATATTCAAACCATTTACTGTATCTGTAAAGGGAACATTTTATTATATGCTTTCCGGTGGTTTATAGATAAATATCAGTGAAATAAAACTGATATTTCACTGTTTCAAACAGTGAAAAATAAAATTGAAAAATATCGATATTTTTCACTGTTTTACTTCGAAATGATGTCATTATTTTTGACAAAATGACATCATTATTCCAGCAAATTTCTCCAGTTAAACTCTTTTGCAATGTTAATAAACGATTAAAAAACATAAAATAAACGAAAATTTGTTGGATTCGGTGGAATATCGAGTTTAATTCACTCACGATCATAGAAACAATATATTTTCCCTCGTGGCTTCGCCACTCATGAAAATACTATTTTCTATGATCACTCGTGAAATAAAATCGATATTCCACCGAATCCAACAAATATCCTCTATTTATTGTTCAAACATTGTGTTAAAATTTGTTATAAAAAATATTGATTATTTCTTAATTAATAATTTTTTGAATTTGAACCTCGAAAGGCTATATTTTTTTGCTCAACTCATAAAGCGTCCCCAATCTAGTATTTAAAAGGGGCAAGTTTGGTGTTCTGGTTGAGTTATCTCTGATAGCAGTCTTAAGTATGTAGTGAAACTTGATCCTTATGCATATGAATTAAACTGCAAGGGCATATGCAAAAAACAGACCAATCTTTGAGTATCAAATAAACCACAAAATTTCTATAAAACAACAATCTTGTTTTAAGGTTTTTAATGCGATTCTTATACAATGCTAACCCACTCACAAAACTTTTGTGATGATTGGTCATGAAATTATTTCTCCCATCTATCTTGTGATTCAAGTAGGGCAGTTGTCAGTTACTGTAAAAAGTATGTGCACTGACCGCCAAGATATGCCTGAAAGACTGTTGAAAACATCGAAAAAAAACAACCAACGGAAGAAACAAACACTTGAGCCTTGCTCTGGGATAATGTGGTTTAAAGCATGCGAGTTAAGTGTCATCCCAGATTAGCCTGTGCCTTCTGCACGGGCTAATCAGGGACGATACCTTCCGCCTAATCTAGATTCTCACTAAATAGAGACTTCCTTTTAACAAAAGATACCATAAAAGTGGAAAGTGTCTTCCCTGTTTAGCCTGTGCCGACACTTTACGAACATGCATAAAGCCCCGTTTTCCCATGCAGACATGAAGAGTCGTCTCCACCTGCACACGATCAATGCTGAGCTGGTTGCCATGGCAACATGTGAGGATACCATCAAGTGTCTGGCCTACACGGATGAGCCCGAGGGCGTCTCCATCAACATTATCGCGGGAGGCTTGTCCTCGGGCGTTATACGGTATGGATATTTTTTTTGTTTTTTTGTAAGAATAACATTGTATTCTTCTATCTGAATTTCTGTTGAAAAGATATACGCATTCACCTACAGACAAGATCTTTTGCTTTACACTAAAAAGCATTTTTAACATGGATTTATATATTTATGTTTCTAACAAGCACTTGACAGATTAACAAAACCCTGTCATCTTGTTAGTTACCAAGGTTTTTATGCCCCCGGTAGGGTGGCATATAGCAGTTGAACTGTCAGTCTGTCCGTCCGTCTGTCAGTCTGTGCGTCCGTCTGAAAACTTTAACTTTGGTCATAATTTTTGCAATATTGAAGATAGCAACTTGATATTTGGCATGCATGTGTATCTCATGAAGCTAAACATTTTGAGTGGTGAAAGGTCAAGGTCATCCTTCAAGGTCAAAGGTAAAATAAAAATAAAAAATGCATGTGTATCTCACGGAGCTGCACATTTTGAGTTTTTTTTCAAAGCGGCGCAGTAGGGGGCATTGTGTTTCTAATGAACACATCTCTTGTTTGTTCATGTAAGATGTATCATTCAGATACATGTATTACAGTTATACTTCTTTAACTACAGGTCTGCAATGATTAAAATACTTAAACTATCCCCAAAAATCAACCCTATCATAAGTTGGTGCAGTATGAAATAAAATAAAAGTTCTTCTTTAATACACACAATATAGGGACCTGTCTTATTAAAGATCTTAAGACAAATTTAAGTTACTAATGATTTTTTAATTAATAACAAATAAACAATACAGGCCAATATTTTCTTTAATTCACGTAAAGGACAACAGAAATAAAGAAATGAAATAAAAAAAAAAAAAAAACTGT
>VMBQ01002644.1:66438-108047 GCA_007657795.1 Dreissena rostriformis
ATTTATGTAACTTTGTCAAAATGTTTGTCTCAATAATATGTTGGTTGAGTTTAAAAGTGGTTCCGGTCCGTTGAAAAACATGGCCGCCAGTGGGCGGGGCAGTTTGCCTTATTTGGCTATAGAGACACCTTGTAAACACTCTAGAGGCCACATTTCTTGTCCGATCTTCATGAAACTTGGTCAGAAGATTTGTCCCAATGATACCTCGATCGAGTTCAAAACTGGGTCATGCTGGGTCAAAAACTAGGTCACTAGGTCAAAAAAAGAAAAACCTTGTAAACACTGTAGAAGTCATATTTCATGCCCAATCTTCATGTAACTTTGTCAAAATGGTTGTCTTAATGATATGTTGGTTGAGTTTAAAAGTGGTTCCGGTCCGTTGAAAAACATTGCCGCCAGTGGGCGGGGCAGTTTTCCTAATTTGGCTTTAAAGAAACCTTGTAAACACTCTAGAGGTCACATTTCTTGTCCAATCTTCATGTAACTTTGTCAAAATGTTTTTCTTAATGATATGTTGGTTGAGTTTAAAAGTGGTTCCAGTCTGTTGAAAAACATGGACCAGGTCAAAGCTTGAAAAACATTGTTTATCTTTAACCAAAAAGCACGCAGCTTTGATATTTGATATGTGACAAAGATTGTTCAAATCATGCCACTGGGCAAGCTCATTTCACAGGTGAGCGATCTAGGGCCATCTTGGCCGTCTGGTTTTACATGATTTTAAATGAGCAAAGACAATTACTATAAACAAAAAATAGTTCATGAAAACACTCCAAAAGCTATATTTCACATGTTAAAGATAAAATATTTGTTATGGTTATATAACATAGAAAACAAGGTATAGCATGTGATATAAGACATTTTAAGTAGCAACAATAGTGTCATGCTCAGACCTGGATATTACTTTTGCAGCTTTGAAAGTATTGAACATTAAGTGATTTCTAATGATGATGTATACGAGTCGCACTCCAAGAAAACGGGGTTAAAGGCATGTGCGTAAAGTCGTCCCAGATAAGCCTGTGTAGTCGGCACAGGCTAATCAGGGATGACACTTTTCGCCTCAACTGGATTTTCATTTAGAAGAGATAACCTTTAAACGAAAAATTACTTCTAAGCAGAAAGTGTTGTCCCTGATTAGCCTGTGCAGACTGCACAGGCTAATCTGGGATGACACTTTACGTACATGCGTTCAACCCCGTTTTCTCAGAGCACGATTCATATGTACATTCAACTGGTTCTCACTGTTGCAGCCTGGCTTTCACCTGTGACTCCCAGAAGCTCTACACAGCGGACGCCTACAACCGCGTCGTGATGTGGGAGAACACGGGAGTGCAGCGCCCTAGGGCCTCCAGATTCAAACCCTACCTTTTCCCTGTCAATTAATGAGGTGTAAAATATAGGACAACATGAAATGTGGTGTACAATATTGGACTACAAGAAATGTTTTTTTTTTAATGTAGGACATAATGGTGTTTAAAAGAGCCTCATTCTGTGAAAACTGGGCTTAATGCATGTGCATAAAGTGTCGTCCCAAATTAGCCTGGGCATTCCGCACAAGCTTATCAGGGACGACACTTTCTGATGTAATGGAATTTTACGTTTGAAGTATATCTCTTCTAAACGAAAAGTCCAGTCAAGGCGGAAAGTGTTGTTCCTGGTTAGCCTGTTAACATCCATGGAATACTGATTTATTAACTTTTAAACTGTTCAACCAATACATTTGTCCCCAGTGATGATTGGGTTAAACCTTTGGGCTATGCAATAAATGACTAGAACTCTATGCTGACAACTAAACCAATCAATTCTGCTTCAAACTTTTGACAGTTCCATGTTCAAGCCTTTATTAATTTCAAACAACTCTATGCAACTATGTTTGATACCATAAATTGGACATGGGGAAATATTGTATCCTGAAAAAGACCTGAGTTGCAGGGAAGTGTTTGGAGAAGCTTTATAAAATGTATGAGATGGTATGGACTAGTTTTGTGGAAATTATCAAAGAAGATATGCTAAAATATTTATTGTTAACACAATTGCTTGCAAAATATTTCTGCTATTTGCAAGTGTTACAAATCATATTTGCAAAGTAAAAGTGTGTTACAAAAAAAATGTATTCAGCATTTATTATGCATTGTTGTGTTAAGTTCCTGTGTATTACACTAATTGTCACTTTTGAAATTTTTCTTTTTTTTTAATATGATTTTTTTTTAATTATGTTGAAGTGCTTTGTTTATGTAAATACATGCAGCTACTTTTCAATATATGTTGCTTAGAAAGTTTTCTACGTTTTATAATGTGTTATGCATTCCATTGATTTATCTGTTCGTAACAGATAACAACTTGTTTTTACATGCACTGTTAGTTGTGATTTTTGTTGTCTATGTAATTGATTTTTCCGGTATGTATTATAAACAGACTTTTATTTTCTGTTAAGTATGCGTCATTTTTTCACTTGATCAAAGTTCCTTTTTGAATTTTTGTAACATTCAGATTTTCTCATTAGTAAAATAAGGCATGAAATGTTCTGTTGGTAAAAACTTGTCAAACACTTATGCATTGTTTACGTAATGCGCATTAAAGAAATGAGCCTTGCTCTGTGAAAAGGGGGTTTAATACATGTGCGTAAAGTGTCTTCCCAGATAAGCATGCGCAGTCCGCACAGGCTAATCAGGGACAACACTTTCCACCTACCGGATAAACTGGATTTTTGCTTAGAAGAGACTTTCTTTGAAAAAAAAAAATACCATCAAATCGGAAAGTGTCATACCTGATTAGCCTGTGCGAACTGCACAGGCTAATCTGGGACGACACTTTACGCACATGCATGAAACCCCCTTTTCTCAGAGCGCGTCTCAAATACATGTACAAGACTTGCATGCATGTATTTTAAAGAGTTACTGGTAGGATTGTACATGAGACTGATGTCTATGTTTGGTCCACCGTTATTCGATTGTTGTTGTTTTTTGTTGATGCGTCAATATGTTGTTTTTTGTAAGTGATGTGGTTCATGAGACAATAAGATTAAGTAAACGTGCAATTTATGTGTTTTCAAGAGATTATCTTATGCAAAAAAAAATAAAAAAAAATACAAATACTAGTCAGCCTTACTGCAGTATGTACGTGCACTTCTGTTTTTACAGTGTAACTGTGTTACTGTTGTTTTTGCAATCTTTTGGAATTGTTGTTTTCACACTTTCATGTGCAATGGTTAAGTTTATGTTGATTCGTTACTTAAGTTTATATACCGTACATTCAGTTTATGGAATTGTTTGTACATATAATTTATTAGGTACATTTATTATGCAACAAACATTCCTCGCATATGTTTTTATACATAACATATTAATATGAAATCATCAAATGTTCATGTATTTTATTGCTTGCATAATACATAGATAATAACGGGCTAGGAATAAAAAACCGGTGAGACTTGCCAAGTCGTTATTTTATTAATGCCGAGCCTGCTATATTACAAAATGATGGAGCAGTAACCTATTTTTCTGTTAAGCATACCTCTATGCCCTCATTTTTAAAGAAATTATAAAATATAATCACTACGACTCTGCATTTTTTTTTCAGGAATGAATATGTTTTATGAAATTTGGCGTGTTAATCGTGACGTCATGAGCACTTGTTTATTTGTAATATTTGTAATACACGTTTTTAGCTGTTTTTGTTGCTTTTTGTGTATAGAATCTACTAAATCTTGGTATCAAATTGTTTGACCAGATGAAATGATTCACTTCTACAGAAAATGAAGACTTTATAGTTGATTCCAAATAATATTTATTACCTTTAAACATGGACTGATATAAACACCTACTAACCTGTCATAATAAATATATCAGGCACCTTTGTATCAGGCTTATATCAGTGTAGAGGTATGATGAATGTACGTGCTATGTGCATCTGATTTTCTGTAAAAAAAAATTGTATAAAATGAATGAATGTTGTTGATGTTATTGATTCTGGTTGATTGATAACAGTTGACTGAGCTGCTCTTGAAAGTTGTGTCCTAAAACGTATGGCTATACCTCTCACTAAGTAGATCTTTTACATTTAAAAGGAATTGGAATATGTCAAGTAAAATGTTTGCATGAACATTTACATTCATAGATATAGTTCTTATCAAAATATGCACATGATCGGCAATGCCTTTCTGATAATGCTAGTGCCAATTGTAGTGTATACAAATAAAAGTAGTAGTAAGTTGTAGTACAAGAAGTAATTATAGAAGTATTTATAGTTTTGGTATTAGTTGTTAGTTATTAGCTATTAATTTTATTACACTCTACACTCTACACTTGAAAGTTGACGGGAGTATTATCAATTCACCACGGGCCTTTGTCCATTTGTCTCTGTCCGCAGGCACAAACTGTTATACGTTTCAACCTACAACATTCAAACTTACGTGTATTGTTTCTCATGTTGTAGAGTTGTGTAATTTGTATAATCCAAAGAATAACCCTTTGAGCGCTGGAACCGGATTTTGAAGGCCTTTGCAAACAGTTTGGATCCAGATGAGACGCCACAGAACGTGGCGTCTCATCAGGATCCAAACTGTTTGCTATTCTGATAGTATTCTTTGAAAAAAAATCAAAGAAAATGCTAATTTTAGAAATTTAGCAGACAACATTTTAGCAGACGACAAATTTCCCAGCATGCAAAGGGATAACATGCCTAGAATTGTGTCCCTTAGCATTTATGTAGTATGAATTATGCTATTGGTTTTTTCAACTTTCTACATTTAAAAACATATGGTGTCGGGATATCACTCTTGTATCTGGCTCTAGTTGCCGTGATAAATATTGTGCATTAATTTGCCTTTCATGCAGAGACACATATAGCCATTTTCAACAGCAAATTATTATCAGTATTATTTTTTGCTTGCGAGTTCAAGGCTTATACATGTACATTTAATACATCAGAGGCCTTCATTATCAGTATAACATGTGTGAAATGATGTACTACTATTGTTGGTCTTAATTGGCATTGCAAGGCTTATGCTTCCTTTGATGAACATCTGTTACAAGCAAGGTATTTTATTACTCTGCTGATTGTAATTGAGGTTACTTTTAATACATTTTAATTGCAAACCTTGTGCACATTAGAAAAAACAAGTTTTCATGTTATTCACATGGTGTTTAATTCAATATAATCTTGTGTTTCCATTAAATGTAATGTTTATGCATATACAATTTTTTATTTAATATGTACATAAGAAAGACATATAGAGTATTTTATCAGATATATGTTTTTTTTTTATTATTCCTGGAATCATTTGTTCAGCACAAACATACCTTACTATCGAGATGTTTGTCTGACGACCTGAGGGGCTAATTACACTTACATTTTCATATTGCGAAAACTGTGAATAATATTAGTTTAAAAGTTGATCAGTCTATAACAAAAAATCTACTTTCTACGTATGATTTTCATTATTGCAATCAGTAAGTTACAACTGGACCTGGCTCGCTGTAAAATTCATTTTGTTAACAAGTGCATTTCTAACAACCATCAAAGCCTCATGTTGGCTTATTAAATGTTTATTTATGTGTGAGTCACTTGATCTGGATAAAAATCTATGTACATGAAATAAAAAATTATTCAATGGTGCGATGTGTTTTGGTGTTCCACACTAGCTTCCCACCAAGCCTATGGGACGGGTATCCAGGGAGTTAAAGACTACAGATATACATGGAGTTCAGACTATCGTTCTCAATGGAGGTAAGACTACCAGTATCCATTGAGCTAAGACTATCGGTACCCATGGAGTTAAGACTACCAGTATCCATGGATAAAATACTTCAGGTATCCAGGAAGATAAGAGTGCCGTCATTCATTGAATTAAGACTACCGGTATCCATGGAGATAAGACTCTGTATCCATTGAGATAAGACTATCGGTATACATTGAGATAAGACTAGGTAGCCATTGAGATAAGACCACCGGTAGCCATTGAGATAAGACCACCGGTATCCATTGAGATAAGACTATCGGTATCCATTGAGATAAGACTATCGGTATCCATTGAGATAAGACCACCGGTATCCATTGAGATAATACTATCGGTATCCATTGAGATAAGACCAACGGTATCCATTGAGATAATACTATCGGTATCCATTTAGATAAGACCACCGGTATCCATTGAGATAAGACTATAGGTATCCATTGAGATAATTCTATCGGTATCCATTTAGATAAGACCACCGGTATCCATTGAGATAAGACCACCCGTATCCATTGAGTTAAGAATACCGGTATCTCTTTGGATACTAGTGATATATGAGTGTATTCAGTAATTGCAAACTGTTCATTGACAGCTGTTTGTCTTTGGGACCAACTGGAATATACGGTTCTACCTGCCCCGTTGATAACCAAGAACGCGTTTGACAGTCCTATTGCAAGATTTTGATATCTAGATGTATTCCGCCGTTGAAAGCTTCTGCTGTGAGAATTCTCATCATATACATACCAATACAATTCTTGTGGACGTATGTAACCAGTCTGTCGCACACACACTAATGATAATTATGGTTTTCAATCAGTGNTTTATGATATAAGAATAATTACTATGCATACGCGGTTATGTTACAACAAGATATAAAAATACTATGTACACTTAAGCAATAAACTTGGTGTTAAATCCGTTTCGGTTATTGGTACGTTACTTTACTAAACGTAAAAGTGTACGTGTGCATAAAAGGACCAGGCTGTTAATCGCAATGCAACATACAGTATTGTAAGTGTAAATATTAAGCAACACACAAGTTGGGATTCCCTGACGCCTACTTTAGAGTTTCTTATTAAATTCGTGCCTAAAATAGAAGAGCGACGAGAATAAAACGATTCCATGTGGCAAAAAAAGACGCGTGTGCGTTCAATAATTCACATTACCGGTACATTTAATTATAATTGATGTTTCATAATCGCACAACTGTTTGTTATGGACAGCTGAGTTACTGATGGTACTACGGCTTCCCCCCCCCCCCCCCNTTTTGTGAGTCTAGTTAGTAAATTAGCTTGAAGTGCTGGGATACTCCGGGTCCACAGATAATGCAGCCTCAGGTGCGGAAGGACCTGATAAACTTCTTAGCACACACACTCACACACTGTTGCTAATGGACCAGGCTATCGATAAGTTGATGTCATTTTTTATAATGTCGGTAATCTGCGCCAAAAAATTACCCAGATTTATTAAAAAAAACGATTGGAACAAAGACGTTTTAAATATTTTTACAAAATGGCTTCAAGTGAAATTCAAAGGGACTTGTTCACAGTATGGCAAAATGGCAATCGTCAAAAAAATAGATAAAAAAAATGTTTGAATTATATTTAAACGAGCAAATGAGCAGACAGGAGTAAGAAAAATCTTTACAATATCGGATATGTATAATATGTTTAATGCTGTTAAAATATCACAAAAATTGCAACAATTTTCCAGTTACAACATCGAATCACCAGTGGCATTTCATTCCATATTTAAATGCATGTAGAATACTTTAAATATGCACGTATAACTCAAAAACACTTTTATATAGCAAACAAATAGAAGAACAACCTATGACAATGTTCACCATAATACACAAGGAAGAAAACAACAGCGAGATATGCTGCTTTCGATGAATTATCAAATATTTATTTCACTCACAGTCATAAAAGAAGTACGTTTATAGTGTATAACGACGATCATGAAACTATTTGTTTCAATTCGTTAAATAAAATACGATCACTCATTAAAAGCAACAAAGGCCATCACTTGTTGATTGGTTCTTTTGAAGAATAGATATATGAGTTTTAATTGCAACCCGCCTCCGAGACATAAATCTAAAACGAACAAAAGGCATAAACACATGAAACCAAATAATAAAAGACAAAAACGGCAACAAACTAACAAACAATAAGAAGAGAAATATTTGTATTAACAAAAGTTTTTCAAGTTAAATATATTGGTCCCATATCGAACTATTTCTCTGGGAATATTTTTTGGTGTGCGTTTACCTTATATTATTTTTTTTCAATTTATATGTCATTCTCTTCTCAGATTGCATTTCATTCATTTATTAAAATCATGTTTAAAATACTATACTTTTCTTATTCCATGAAAATAGATTTAAACCGAGTTTAGGTTTTTATTCAGGAATTCTGTTCGAGCATTGCGAAAAGTCTTTCAAAACCAAATGTGTTCCCTATCCGACCAAACAGATATCAATAAACTTCTTTGCAATCATCAGGCTATTTCTTAATGAACACATATTTGACAGACTGAAATCATAATATCAACTTTTCAATACAATATATTTAAATATAAATAACAAAGGGGATTCGTTCAATGAACGCTTATAACGATTATTTAACCCATTTTCTTAAAAAATCATGCATTAAAAAGTATCAATTTTCGAAAATACTTATTATGAACACGAACAAAACACATATTTCTGGAGAACGTCTAAAGGTGTGAAATATTTATGAATAATTTCATTCAAGTCCTGTATTTCACACCATAAGAAATTGAGTAAAATTTGTCAAACGAGGGCATCAACAATTTCACACCTTCGGGCGTCCTTGTCAGTGTTAACTTATTTGAAACTGACATATCAAACAACTATATAATTCGGAAATAAATGTATTAAACATAGTAACTTCTTTATTTAACAAAAAAAAACAGTTAAAAAATAATACAAAGATTAAATCATATTCTTAAATATCAATTTATTTCTACATACTATGTGCTGGTGTAATTCTCTTTTAGCACAAACTTGTGCCTGGGACAAGGGGCAGCATTCTCCAATACAGAAACTATGGATGGACAACAGTGGCTACCTACTTCTTGGTGCAATCTATGTGCTGGTGTCATAGTCTACAAGCACTAGCTTGTGTCTGGGACAAGGAGCAGCATTCTCCAATACAGAAACTATGGATGGACATCAGTGGCTACCTACTTCTTGGTACATTCTATGTGTTGGTGTATTTCTCTACTAGCACTTGCATGTGCTTTGCACAAGGAGCTACATTCTATAATACAGAAACTATGGATGGATATAAGTGGCTAATTACTTCATGGTACATTCTATGTGTTGGTGTATTTCTCTACTAGCACTAGCCTGTGCCTAGGACAAGGAGCAGCATTATACAATACATACACTATGGATGGAGATCAGTGGCTACCTAATTGTATGCACAATCTATGTGCTGGTGTCATACTCTACTAGCACTAGCTTGTGTTTGGGACAAGGAGCAGCATTCTCCAATACAGAAACTTTGGATGGACATCAGTGGCTACCAACTTCTTGGTACAATTTATGTGCTGGTGTCATACTCTACTAGCATGTGCCTGGGACAATGAGCAGAATTCTCCAATACAGACACTATGGATGGACATCAGTGGCTACCTTCTTCTTGGTACAATCTATGTGCTGGTGTATTTCTCTACTAGCACTAGCTTGTGCCTGGGACAAGGAGCAGCATTCTCCAATGCAGAAACTATGGATGGTCATCAGTGGCTACCTACTTCTTGGTACATTCTATGTGCTGGTTTATTTCTCTACTAGCACTAGTCTGTGCCTGGGACAAGGAGCAGCATTCACACCTACTTCTTGGTACATACAATGTGCTTGTGTATTTCTCTACTAGCACAAGCTTGTGCCTGGGACAAGGAGCTAAATTCACCAATACAGAAACTATGGATAGACATCAGTGGCTACCTTCTACTTGGTACATACAATGTGCTTGTGTATTTCTCTTTTAGCACTGGTCTGTGCCTAGGACAAGGAGCAGCATTCTCCAATACAGAAACTATGGATGAGCATCAGTGGCTACCTTATTCTTGGTACATACAATGTGCTTGTGTATTTTTCTACTAGCACTAGTCTGTGCCTAAGACAAGGAGCTACATTCACCAATACAGAAACTATGGATGGGCATCAGTGGCTACCTTCTTCTTGGTACATACAATGTGCTTGTGTATTTCTCTACAAGCACTAGTCTGTGCCTGGCACAAGGAGCTACATTAACCAATACAGAAACTAGGGATGGGCATCAGTGGCTACCTAATTCTAGGTACATACTATGTGCTGGTGTATTTTATCTACTAGCACTAGTCTGTGCCTGGGGCAAGGGGCTACATTACACAATACCGAAACTATGGATGGGCATCAGTAGCTACCTACTTCTTGGTACATACTATGATCTGGTGTATTTATTTTCTAGCAATAGACTGTGCCTGGGACAAAGAGCTACATTCTCCAATACAGAAACTATGGATGGGCATCAGTTGCTACCTACTTCTTGGTAATACTATGTGCTAGTGTACTTCTCTATTAGCACTAGCCTGTTCCTGGGACAAGGAGCTACATTCACAATACAGAAACTATGGATGGGCATCAGTGGCTACCTACTTCTTGGTACATACTATGTGCTGGTGGATTTATCTACTAGCACTAGTATCTGCCTGTGGCAAGGAGCTACATTATACAATACAAAAACTATGGATGGGCATCAGTGGCTATCTACTTCTTGGTACATACAATGTGCTGGTGTATTAATCAACTAGCACTAGTCTGTGCCTGGGACAAGGAGCTACATTCTACAAAACTATGGATGTTCATCAGTAGCTACCTACTTCTTGGTACATACTATGCTTTGGTGCATTTTTCTAATAGCACTAGTCTGTGCCTTCGATAAGGAGCTACATTCTGCAATATATAAACTATGGATGGATATCAGTGGCTACCTACTTCTTGGTACATACTATGTGCTTGTGTATTTATCTACTAGCACTAGTCTGTGCATGGGACAAGGAGCTACATTATACAAAATGTAAACCATGGATGTTCATCAGTAGCTACCTACTTCTTGGTACATACTATGCTTTGATGCATTTTTCTAATAGCACTAGTCTGTGCCTGGGATAAGGAGCTACATTCTGCAATATATTAACTATGGATGGATATCAGTGGCTTCCTACTTCTTGGTACATACTATGTGCTTGTGTATTTATCTACTAGCACTAGTCTGTGCCTGGGACAAGGAGCTACATTATACAATATACAAATTATGAATGGGCATCTGTGGCTACCAACTTATTGGTACATACTATGTGCTGGTGTATGTATCTACTAGCACTAGTCTGTTACTAGGAGCTATATTCAACAATACAGAGACTATGGATGGACATCATTGGCTAACTACTTCTTGGTACATTCCATTTGCTGGTGTATTTATCTACTAGTACTAGTTCGTGCATTGGACAATGAGCTACATTCTCCAATACAGAAACTATGGATTGATACAATTTGCTACCTACTTCTTGGTACATACGATGTGCTGGTGTATTTCTCTACTAGCACTAGTCTACGCATAGGACAAGGAGCTACATTCTCCAATACTGAAATTATGGATGAACATCAGTGGCTACTTACTTCTTGGTACATACTATGTGATGGTGTATTTCTCTACAAGCATTAGCGTGTGCCTGGGACAAGGAACTACATTCTACAATACAGAAACTATGGATGAACACCAATGGCTATCTACTTATTGATACCTACTATGTGCTGGTGTATTTATCTACTAGCACTAGCCTGTGCATTGGACAAGGAGTTACATTATACAATGCAGTAACTACGGATGGAGTTCAGTGGTTGGCTACCTACTTCTTGGTTCATACTTTGTACTGGTATATTTCTCTACTAGCACTAACCCTTGCCTGGGACAAGGAGCTACATTCTACAATAAATAAACTTTGAATGGATATCAATGGCTATCTACTTCTTGGTACAAACTATGTAAATGTGCTGTTATAAACCGAGTTTTACATGGGAAAAAAAACTTGCATGAACATGCCGAAAGTTTGTTATAAAAGTTGCAATACAATGTATTTTTTTGCAAAAAAAAAGAAGATTATAATCCTGATAATAAGAACACTCGCTAGCTACTACGTGTTGTTGTTGACACATTATCAGCGATGTAGATTTATTGATTTTGACACGCGCTCATTCTATGACGTAATGAATCATTTGCCCAATAGGTATTCCAGAAAAACAAGCCCTCTTAACACTCTATTATTTGTTTTCTCACAGTGGACCACATTTATCAAAGGCAGTTACCGCAATCAGATTCTTGAGCCGCAAAACAGACGAACAAAAGACGCAATTGCGTCAGAGGTAAGCGACAACAACGAAGATTGATTGGGGTGTTTACTTTTCGCACCTCAAAATGACCGCCTCCAGACCGCTGTACTCGGGCTTTCGGAATGAAATTACTGACCGTTGGCCGCTATAGACAGGTGGTCGTTGATTTTCGTCGTGGGGGATCTGTTTACCATATGCTCTTATGCAACGACATTTTTTTTTCTGAGGTCTATTATTCATATACTCCTACTATAATTAAAAGCTGTCTTGTCGTGCTTTTTTTAGATTGTTAAATAAATATAAATACTTGAACATAACAAACCCAAGGCAAATAAAATGTAACCGTGTGTGTGGCCGTTTTCTACCATTTGGGGATATTTTTTCCTAAGGGACGTTGTAATTGAGACCGTTTTTACTCTACTTTACACAGGATCGACATTCGACACACAATTTTTTCTCGATATTGCTCGATATAATGGCCTGTGTCGTTTGAAATTTCGTGCGTCGCATTGCATGTCGTGTGTCTTTCTCCATGGGTTTCAGTGGAAAGTGTACAATTGCACGATATTTGCGCGATATAATGTCGCTTGTCGTTTGAAATGTCGTGTGTCAACCTTAAAGGTCGACAGGCGATATTCAATATGGCACTAGCCGGATTCCTTAATAATGTATTGTAAGAAAAAATTACATCGTTGTTTCCGTGAGATTTTCCGTGTTTTTGTTCGTGTTTCGAGTTTTTGTGTTGTTTACAAGACAATGGATATGCAGACATGACTATGAATTTAAAGGGATAATCGATATTCTCATGCCGGCTGCATGTGGAACACGACAACTTTGCAAGCATACAGATGTACACTACTAGGTACACATGTAGCATGTGCTTGTTTCTAAACAAACGTAGAAGTAAAAGTTATATTACGAGACACACATTTTCATTTTATTGCGTACAAACCAAACGGATGGTATTAGAAGATAAAGTACAAACACCTCTCATTCTTGGACTGATTGATGACCGCACAAAAATGTGATACACACTATACACACACTTGTTCCGGCGAATATGGTAATTGATGTTATATGAGATTTATTTGTATGTGTATTTACTGACATAAATACAAGAAATAATTGAACGGTAATTAAATAACCGCAATAATATCATTTGAATTATTGCATTTATAAAGTTTCTGACTGGAACACGAGTAACATTCAAGACTAAAACGCAAATACAATTGCAGTTTGAAATAACCGTGCAATCTTCTGATTGTTTTTACTCTCCAGTATTATTCGTGCGCCCGTGGAAACATATTGCGATCGTCACTGAACTGTAATTTAACTGTTCAGTATATAATGCCCGTGTCCCCATCAAAGTGATGTACAGTTCCAACACGATGCGTACAAGCATTGTACGTCTTATACAAGCATTGTACGTTTTATACAAGCATTGTACGTTTTATATAAGCATTGTACGTATATGAAAAAGCATTGTACGTTTGGTACAAGCAGTGAACGTTTGTGACACTGGTAGGCCTGTCCGAGTGGGCTTCAGGTACAATTATCTTCTCTTTCGACTGTCAAGAAGCAGAACATTCAAACCACAGTGTAATGTAGCTCACGTATCAACTTAGCATCTTGTTTCCGACCCCTGTTCAAGAGTAACGTTGTGTTCTTCTTGTTCTGGCTTGTGCGTTATTATTAAGAATCTAAAAGCAGTAAAATTATTTCAGTTGAGCGCAATCAATAACATTTATGTACATCTATATTGCAATATATAAATTACGTGTGCCCTAAAACACCCGAAGCTAGCAGTGTTAGACTGAAATTCTTACCGTGAAATTTGTATAGTGACAATGCTTCTCAAATATTTGTAGCAACACTGACACCTACCAATGTTCAGAGTATTATATTAAGCAATGTTTGGAACGGAGCATGTTATCCAAGTTTTTTTCTCAAATTCGTCTTATGATATAGGACATATGGAGCGGACACGACAATGGAGGCTAACATGCTTCTCCTTGAAGTACGATCTTGACATTGAACCGGCATGACGTACTCATGCCTTCTACACGTCGTCTTAATATGATTTTATTATTTCATAACAGTTTCATGCAATTCCGTATAATGTAAATGGTTATGGTAACTTGCCAGTCTGACGGACTGACTGACGGACAATTGGACGTTCCAAGGGCATTCCATCGCCCCCACCTCCTTTCGCCCACATTCGACAGGGGTTTAAACAAAGATGATAAGGTACACATCGTAGATGGCTGGTATAACAATTTCAATGTATTCTAAGAGAGGCAGCTTACAGCACGAGGATTGATTCTAAGTGAGGAAGCTTACAGCACGAGGATTGATTCTAAGAGAGGAAGCTTACAGCACGAGGATTGATTCTAAGAGAAGCAGCTTACAGCACGAGGATTGATTCTAAGAGAGGCAGCTTACAGCAAGAGGATTGATACTAAGAGAGGTAGCTAACAGCACGAGGATTGATTCTAAGAGAGGCAGCTTACAGCACGAGGATTGATTCTAAGAGAGGAAGCTTACATCACGAGGATTGATTCTAAGAGAGGCAGCTTACAGAACGAGGATTGATACTAAGAGAGGTAGCTAACAGCACGAGGATTGATTCTAAGAGAGACAGCTTACAGCACGAGGATTGATTCTAAGAGAGGAAGCTTACATCACGAGTTTTGATTCTAAGAGAGGCAGCTTACAGCACGAGGATTGATTCTGAAAGAGGAAGCTTACAGCACAAGCATTAATTCTGAGAGAGGAAGCTTACAGCACGAGGATTGATTCTAAGTGAGGAAGCTTACAGCACGAGGATTGATTCTAAGTGAGGAAGCTTACAGAACGAGGATTGATTCTAAGAGAGGCACCTTACAGCACGAGGATCGATTCTAAGAGAGGTAGCTTACAACACGAGGATTGATTCTGAGAGAGGAAGCTTACAGCACGAGGATTGATTCTAAGAGAGGAAGCTTACAGCACGAGGATTGATTCTAAGAGAAGCAGCNCTACCTACTTCTTGGTACATGCTATGTGCTGGTGTATTTCTATACTAGCACTAGCCTGTGTATGGGACAAGAAGCTACCTTCTAAAATACAGAAACTATGGATGGACATGAGTGGCAACCTACTTCTTGGTACATACTATGTGCTGGTGTATTTCTCTAATAGCACTAGCCTGTGCCTGGGACAAGGAGCTACATTCTACAATACAGAAACTATGGATGGACATCAGTGGCTACCTACTTCTTGATACATGCTTTGTGCTGGTGTATTTCTCTACTAGCACTAGCTTGTGCATGGGATAAAGAGCTACATTGTACAATACAGAAACTATGGATGGACATCGGTGGCTTCTTTCTTCTTGGTACACACTATGTGCTGGTGTATTTCTCTACTAGCACTAGACTGTGCCTGCGATAAAGAGCTACATTCTACAATACAGAAACTATGGATGGACATCAGTGGCTACCTACTTCTTGGTACAATCTATGTGCTGGTTTATTTTTCTACTAGCACTAGTTTGTTCCTGGGACAAAGAGCTACATTCTACAATACAGAAACTATAGATTGACAAACCTACCTACTTCTTGGTAATACTATGTGCTGGTGTATTTCTCTACTAGCACTAGACTGTGTCTGGGACAAGGAGCTATATTTTTTAATACAGACACTATGGATGGACATCAGTGGCTACCTACTTCTTGTTACATTCTATGTGCTGGTGTATTTCTCTACTAGCACTAGCATGTGCTTTGAACAAGGAGTTTCATTCTACAATACAGAAACTATAGATGAACATCAGTGGCTACCTACTTCTTGGTACATTCTATGTGCTGGTGAATTTTTCTACTATTACTAGACTGTGCTTGGGTCAAGGAGCTATATTCTACAATAAATAAACTATGGATGGACATCAGTGGCTACCTACTTCTTGTTACATAGTATGTGCTGGTGTATTTCTCTACTAGCACTAGCCTGTGCCTAAGACAAGGAGCTACATTCTACAATACAGAAACTAGGAATTGATATCAGTAGCTACCTTATTCTTGGAACACACTATGTGCTGGTGCATTTCTCTACTAGCACTATTTTGTGTCTGGGACAAGGAGCTACATTATTAAATACATAAACTATTGATAGACATCAGTGGCTACTTACTTCTTGGTACATACTGTGTGCTGGTGTATTTCTCTAATAGCACTAGTCTGTGCTAGGACAAGGAGCTACATTCTACAATACAGAAACTATGGGTGGACTTCAGTAGCTAACCAATTTATGGTACATACTATGTGCTGGTGTTTTTCTCTACAAGCACTAGCCTGTGCCTGGGACAAGGAGCCACATCTTCAATACAGAAACTATGGATTTACATCAGTAGCTTCCTACTTCTTGGTACATACTATGTGCTGGTGTATTTCTCTACTAGCACCAACCTGTACCTGGGACAAGGAGCTACATTCTACAATACAGAAACTATGGATGGACATCAGTAGCTACATACTTCTTGAAACATACTATGTGCTGGTGTATTTCTCTTGTAGAACAAGCCTGTTTCTGTGAAAAGGAGCTACATTATACAATACAGAAACAAAATGGATGGACGCCAGTGGCTACCTACTTCTTGGTACATTCTATGTGCTGGTATATTTGTCTTCTAGCACAAGCCGGTGCCTGGGACAAGGAACTACATTATACAATACAGAAACTATGGATGGATATCAGTGGCTACCTACTTCTTGGTACATTTTATGTGCTGGTGTATTTCTCTACTAGCACTAGCCTATGCCTGGGACAAGGAGATACAATATACAGCACAGGAACTATGGGTGGATATCAGAGTGGCGGCCTTCTTTTTGGTACATTTGATGGACTGGTGTATCACTCTATTATCACTAGCCTGTAGCTGGGTAGAGATCCTATTTTCTCCAATACAGAAACTCTAAATTGATATCTGATAGTGTCTCCCTTTTTTGTGGAATGTGCTCTTCTATCTCTCTACAAACCTTAGCCTGTGCATGACAGTGTATCAGACAATGGCTACCAATGTTTTAGCACAGGGGGAAGTAGCGCCAAAAAAAAAATAAAAAATAATAATAATAATAATAATATATAATTATATAGAC
Organism: Dreissena rostriformis; assembly: GCA_007657795.1. NCBI lineage: Eukaryota > Metazoa > Mollusca > Bivalvia > Myida > Dreissenidae > Dreissena > Dreissena rostriformis. The sequence continues at coordinate 83,705 of VMBQ01002644.1, forward strand.
AAGGGACTCAACTGGCTGACCGATGTTTCGACCAGATCAACTACAAAGCCCCGTAGCTCTGTCAATAATGCACCGAAAAGCACCAACTCGGTCGCCGTTGTAGCGCGAGACGGTGGCGGAGAATACCTGGTTGAATAGAAAGTCCGCCGTCATCCCGCACACACTCTGCACCAGAACGATACTGGCGAACAGCGAACCTGCCAGCAAACGAAAGAAGTGAATTTATGCCATGGGCATTTTATGAACATTAGTTCATTTCAATAGACGGTCGTTACACAAACATATGAAAATTAACACAATTACATTAACCCCCAACAGTCGTGATTACGGACCTCGTATTCCAGTAATTATAACATATACAAATTAAAACAACTTAAAGTAGTTGCTAACCGAAAATGTAATATTATGTTGCACAGTATTGCGTGATACATAATTTTAGATCCAATACCTGCATGATGTGAAGAATGATTGTATGAACTGTATCTATACATTGAGTATCCGCCGGGGTCATAGTAGACAGCAGGCTCTTCAGCAGGGGAATTGCGAGGAAGGCGAACGTGGCCATCACTGGTACTGCAATCAGAACAATGAGAGTGTTCTCTGAAAGTGTGGGTGAGCTATGTAAGGGAATGTTCTTTATTTCATGGACTTAACGCAGTAACATGGATCGGTTTGTTTACCGTTTATCCCAATACGAACACGGAGACAAAGCATATGGCATCAATACTGAGCAAAGGTGTTTACTTCTTCAAATACGACGAATGAATTGATATCTTGCATCAAGTATAAAAAAGGCATAACACGTGAATAATTATATAATTAAATTTAATATATTGTATCACAAAAAATAAATAAAAAATAGCATTTTGTAGCTGGTTAAATCTATGTTACATCTAGCGTTGCAATTTTGGCTCTTGCTATAAGGACACTGATATGTTATGGGTTAACTTTATTTTACGAAATAGTCGTTGATTTTAAGTGTTAATGAGGCTTTAACTATATAGATCATTGAATTAAATTGTTACCGAGGTAGAGCACCGTGTCTGTGATTGCGAGCGCCTCCAGGACGAAGGAGCCGGTGCAGAAGAGCGCGCTGATGATGGTCAGGGTTGTGTCCGACATGCAGCTCTTGAGCGGCACAATAAGTACGACGCCGGCGATGCCCTGCGTGGCGTGCCGAGCCGCGGAGAACAGCCCGATCTTCTCGGCGCTCCAGCAGAACGGCCGCCCCAGCTGGTAGAGAATCTCGATGGAACTGCGGTTTGTGCTGACAAGCTCCTGGAAGAAGTACGCTGTGATCAGTATCAGGTATGCAGATCTTCTCTTCTTGAAAGCGCTTCCGGTATAAATGTCAGTCATACGTTTGAACATGCCCAGCGCTGACTTCGGTTTGGTCCGGTGATGTTGCATGTGAGTTTCGGGTAGGAAACAGACTGCTGTAAAGAAAGCAACGACACATAAACCACAGCAAGATACAATTGGAAGTAGGAACCCTTCGTATTGTATGAAAAATCCAGATCCGAGTCCAGACAATGTAATACAGGTCATCAAGAGCCCGTCGTTAATGGTTATAGCCGTGGTTCTCTTACTTCCTGTGGGTGTGACGTCAGCTATGTAAGACATTGCGGCGGATATGGTCGTGTAAAACCCTCCTGTCATGCCATCAACAGCTGCGGCGACAACTATCGAGATAAGGTCCCACTGGAAATATATGCACACAGCGGTTACACCTAGTCTTATCGTGGTGCTGGTAATGCCCAGGATGAACAGGTATTTTCGACCAAAGCTGTCCGAATAGGAGGGAATCAGTGTTGAGGCGAAGAACGCTGGGACATTTGTTGCCAAGGAGACGTACATCCCCCACTGAGCTGTGTCCTGCTCCACGCGCCTGTATGCAGCGTAACCGGAAGTGTTCGTCTGCGCATTGCAGCCCTCTGTAGTCGTCAGGTTGCCCGTGTCCACTCCAGAACGTATCACGATAAAACGCTGCACCCATTGCTGAATGACGTAATATCCCGTGCCCATAGCCACATACATCATAAGCAAAACAGGCACTATCCATAAGTGTGCTCGCCGGAGCTCCGTTGCAGTCTGCTCGTTCCTGGTGATGGTAGAAGACGTTGTCTGTATCGACGTCGTCTTCAGAAGGGGCGACTTTTCGTCTTTCATTCCCTCTTGATTGTTGACTGGTATACGCACCGTCCATATGAACAATTTACCGTTTGTTCAAAAACATGTTACCTTGACAAGGCCAGTGTATGTATATTACATGTACAGTCATATGGGTTAATTTATATAATGAACGACATTTTTGTATCTGTATTTCTTTGTTATCAACGATAAAACTCGGACATTGTGATGTAATAAAAATCCACTAGATAAATCTATATCAGTATATCATGTCACTATGTTATCTTTTCTGTATTAAATCGTTCACGACGCTTGATCAAAACTTTTTGTCTTGATGTTTTTTTTGTTTTTTTTTTAATTAAATGCAACACAACGTACTTACATCAAAAGAGAATAATATCATTACGGTATACATTATATTATATAATAATTTGTCCTATCGCCTTAACGTAGAGCGTTGTTTTAACTTGGTTGAACTAATTTTAGCCTATGTTTTTACATTTTGACATTATTACCATAGCTTGAAAGGGATCTCCAGAACAAACCATTGCATATCACAACAATATATACACAAAATGAGAGGCTGACCTGTTGTTATACAGATTTTTATATGAGTCTGCATTGCTCCCACCCCATCCTCTCCCCCAACACACACATACATACACACACATGCGCGCAAAAAACACCGAACAAACAAGGACGACAACAAACAAACACTTAAAAACAAGACAGAGTTTGCAAACAAAATGCAAGTTAACTATACTGACCTGACTCTTCATCATCTTACTTATGAATGAGAAAAATGAAACTGTTCTTTGCAATCTTGCAAAATTTATTACAATTATCTTAAAAAGTGTTAAAAATAGCCACCTGGCAAACCCCTAAATGAAAATAAATTCAACAAAAGTGCATATACTATGTATTATCAACATGTTTTTGTACCTGTTCATTTGTTTCAGGTTGTAACATATGTTTGCACTTTCTCAAATATCACATGACCCACAGCCTGGGCATTTATATGTTTATATATTTGTAAACTCATATCACATATGTATGTGCTGAGTACTAATAAACTGTTGAAACTGTTGAAACTGTTCATCAGACAATTTATGTGCTTTGTTTGTATCTGTGTTTCCATTGAGTGTGTGTGTTTTCAATGTACATGTACAATTTACTCATCCGTTTACCTTTCGTTATTTTATAAAAATCATGAGTAAAATACTCTACTTTTGTATTATCTCGTTTAAAAACATTTACATTGAGTTTTGGATTTGTGTTTAGATGTTCTGTTCGAGTATTGTGAGAAGTTGTTCCGAACACAATGTGTTCATTCTCTTAGTGAACACTTATTCGACAGACTGAAATCATAATATCCAGCTTTCTAGAGAACATAATAAAATGTAAAGTATAAAAAGACATTCTTTAAATGAGCGCTAATTACGAATATTTAACCCTTCTTTGTTAAATACTAGTAAATGCATTTAAAGATTAAAATTTCCAAAAACTCTTAATACGAACATAACTATAATTTCTGGGAAACGTCATATGGTTGAAACATTTAAGAGTTATTTCATTCAAGTCCTGTATTTCACACCTTCAGAAATTGAGTAATTTAGTTCAAATGAGGGCATATACAATTTCACACCTTCAGGCGTTCTTGTCAGTTTTAACTTATTTGAAACTGACATATCAAACAACTTTACATTTCAGAAATAAATTAATGTAACCATAGTCACTTACTTCTTGGTTAAACGAGAAAGAAACCACATTACGATTAAGACAAAAGGAAAATTGTATAATTAAATATCGATTTAAGTGTATTACTATGTGCAGGAGTATACCACCACCAGCACAAGTCCGTGTCTGGGAAATAACACTACAATACAAAAACTATGTATGAACATCATTGCCTATCTACTTATTGGTATATACTATGTGCTGGTGCATTTCTCTACTAGCACTAGCCTGTGCCTGGGACAAGGAGCTACATTCTACAGTACAGAAACTATGGATGGACATCAGTGGCTACCTACTTCTTGGTACATAATATGTGCTGGTGTATTTCTCTACTAGACTAGTCTGTGCCTGGGACAAGGAGCTAAATTCTACTGACATAAACTATGGATGGACATCAGTGGATACCTACTTCTTGGTACATAAATGTGCTGGTGTATTTCTCTACTAGCACTAGTGTGTGTCTGGGACAAGGAGCTACAGTCTATAATACAGAAACTATGGATGGACATCAATGGCTACCTACTTCTTGGTGCAAACTATGCGCTGGTGTATTTATCTACTAGCACTAAACTATGCCAGGGACAAGGAGCTACAGTATATAAAACAGAAACTATGGATGGACATCAGAGGCTACCTACTTCTTGGTACATAAAATGGGCTGGTGTATTTTTCTACTAGCACTAACCTGTGCCTGGGACAAGGAGCTACATTCTATAAAACAGAAACTATGGATGGACATCAGTGGCTACCTACATCTTGGTACATAAAATGGGCTGGTGTGTTTTTCTACTAGCACTAATCTGTGCCCGGGACAAGGAGCTACAGTCTACAATACAGAAACTATGGATGGACATCAGTGGATACCTACTTCTTGGTACATACTATGTGCTGTTGTATTTCTCTACTAGCACTAGTCTGTGCCTGGGACAAGGAGCTACAGTCTACAACACAAAAACGATGGATGGACATCAGTTGCTACCTACTTCTTGGTACATACTATGTGCTTGTGTATTTCTCTACTAGCACTAGTCTGTGCCTGGGACAAGAAGCTACATTATACAATACAGAAACTATGGATGGACATCAGTGCCTACCTACTTTTTGGTACATACTATGTGCTGGTTCATTTCTCTACTAGCACTAGTCTGTGCCTGGGACAATAAGCTTCATTATACAAAACAGAAACTATGGATGGCATCAGTGGATACCTACTTCTTGGTACATACTATGTGCGGGTGTACTTCTCTACAAGCACTAGCCTGTGCTTGAAACAAGGAGCTATATTCTACAATACAGAAACTTTGGATGGACATCAGTTACCTTCTTCTGGTACATACTATGTGCTGGTGAATTTCTCTACTAGCACTAGTCTGTGCTTGGGACAAGGAGCTAGATTTTATAATACAAAAACTATGGATAGACATCAGTGGATACCTACTTCTTGGTACATTCTATGTGCTGGTGTATTTCTCTACTAGCACTAGCCTGTGCTTTGGACAAGGAGTTACATTATACAATACAGAAACTATGGCTGGACATCAGTAGATACCTTCTTCTTGGTACATTATATGTGCTGATGTATTTGTCTACTAGCACTAGCCTGTGCTTGGGACAAGAAGTTACATTATACAATACAGAAACTAAGGAAAGACATCAGTGGATACCTACTTCTTGGTACATTCTATGTGCTGGTGTATTTCTCTACTAGCACTAGTCTGTGCTCGGGACAAGGAGTTACATTATACAACACTGAAACTATTGATGGACATCAGTGGCTACCTAGTTCTTGGTACATTATATGTGCTGGTGTATTTCTCTACTAGCACTAGCTTGTGCCTGGGACAAGGAGCAGCATTCTCCAATACAGAAACTATGGATGGACATCAGTGGCTACCTACTTCTTGGTACATTCTATGTGCTGGTGTATTTCTCTACTAGCACTAGTCTGTGCCTGGGAAAAGGAGCTACATGCAACAATACAGAAACTATGGATGGATATCAGTGGCTACATACTTCTTGGTACATACCATGCGCTGGTGTATTTCTCTACTAGCACTATCATGTGGTTGGGACAAGGAGCTAGATTCTACAACACAGAAACTATTGATGGACATCATTGGCTACCTTCTTCTTGGTACATTCTATGTGCTGGTGTATTTCTCTACTAGCACTAGCCTGTGCGTGGGACAAGGAGCTACATTCTACAGTACAGAACTATCGAAGGACATAAGTGGCTACCTACTTCTTAGTACATACTTAGTGCTGGTGTATTTGTCTATTAGCACTAATCTGTGCCTGGGAAAAGGAGCTACATTCTACAATACAGAAACTATGGATGGAAATCAGTGGCTACCTACTTCTTGGTACATACTATGTGCTGGTGTATTTCTCTAATAGCACTAGTCTGTGTCTGGGAAAAGGAGCTACATTGTACAATACAGAAACTATGGATGGATATCAGTGGCTACCTACTTCTTGGTACATACTATGTGCTGGTGTATTTCTCAACTAGCACTAGTCTGTGAATGTGAAAAGGAGCTTCATTCTACAATACAGAAACTATGGATGGACATCAGTGGCTACATATTTCTTGGTACATACTATGTTCTGGTGTATTTCTCTACTAGCACTAGCCTCTGCCTGGGACACGGAGCTACATTCTACAATACATAAACTATGGATTGACATCAATGGCTACTAACTTTTTGGTACATACTGTGTGCTGATGTATTTTGCTACTAGCACTAACCTGTGCGTGGAACAAGGAGCTACATTCTACAGTACAGAACTATCGAAGGACATAAGTGGGTACCTATTTCTTGGTACATACTATGTGCTGGTGTATTTCGCTACAAGCACTAGCCTGTGCTTGGGACACGGAGCTATATTCTACAATACAGAAACTATGGATGGACATGAGTGGCTACCTGCTTCTTGGTACATACTGTGTTCTGGTGTATTTCTCTACTAGCACTAGCATGTGCTTGGAACACGGAGCTACATTATACAATACAGAAACTATGGATGGACATGAGTGGCTACCTGCTTCTTGGCACATTCTATGTGCTGGTATATTTCTCTACTAGCACTAGTCTGTGTCTGCGATAAGGAGCTACATTCTACAAAACATAAATTACGGATGGAAATCAGTGGCTACATACTTCTTGGAAAATACTATGTGCTGGTGTATTTCTCTACTAGCACTAGTCTGTGCCTGGGAAAAGGAGCTTCATTCTACAATACAGAAACTATGGATAGACATCCGTGGCTACCTACTGATTGGTACATACTTTGTGCTGGTGTATTTCTAAACTAGCACTAGCATGTGCTTGGGACACGGAGCTATAATCTTCAATACAGAAACTATTGATGGACATCAGTACCTACCTACTTTTTGTTACATACTATGTGCTGGTGTATTTCTCTACTAGCACTAGCATGTGCTTGGGACACGGAACTACATTCTACAATACAGAAACTATGGATGGACATCAGTGGATACCTACTTTCTGGTGTATTGTTCTACTAGCACTAGCATGTGCCTAGGACAAGCGGCTACAGTCTACAATACATAAACTATGTATGGATATCAGTGGCTACCAACTTCTTGGTACAAACAATGTGCTGGTGCATTTCTTTACTAGCACTAGCCTGTGCCTGGGAAAAAGAGCTTCATTCTACAATACAGAAACTAAGATGGAATCAGTGGATACCTACTTCTTGGTTCATACTATGTGCTGGTGCATTTCTCTACTAACACTAGCCTGACAAGGAGCTATATTCGCCAATACAGAAACTATGGATGGACATCAGTGGCTACTTACTTCTTGGTACATACTATGTGCTGGTGTATTTCTCTACTAGCACTAACATGTGCTTGGGACAAGGAGCTACATTTTACAATACAGAAACTATGGATGGAAATCGATGGCTACCAACTTCTTGATACATACTATGTGCTGGTGCATTTCTCTACTAGCACTAGCATGTGCTTGGGACAAGGAGCTACATTCTACAATACAGAAACTATGGATGGACATAAGTGGCTACCTACTTCTTGGTACATTCTATGTGCTGGTGTATTTCTTTAATAGCACTAGTCTGTGCCTGGGACAAGGAGCTACATTCTACAATACAGAAACTATGGATGAACATCAGTGGCTACCTACTTCTTGGTACATTTTGTGTGTTTGTGTATTCCTCTACCAGCACTACCATGTGCTTGGGACAAGGAGCTATATTCTCCAATACAGAAACTATGGATGGACATGCGTGGCTACATACGTCTTGGTACATACCACGTGCTGGTGTATTTCTATACTAGCACTAGTCTGTTCCTGCGACAAGAAGCTACATTCTATAGAAGAGAACTATGGAAGGACATTAGTGGCTACCTACTTTCTGGTACATACTAAGTGCTGGTGTATTTCTATACTAGCACTAATCTGTGCCTGTGAAAAGGGGCTACATTCTACAATACAGAAACTATGGATGCTACAGTATATAAAACAGAAACTATGGATGGACATCAGAGGCTACCTACTTCTTGGTACATAAAATGGGCTGGTGTATTTTTCTACTAGCACTAACCTGTGCCTGGGACAAGGAGCTACATTCTATAAAACAGAAACTATGGATGGACATCAGTGGCTACCTACATCTTGGTACATAAAATGGGCTGGTGTGTTTTTCTACTAGCACTAATCTGTGCCCGGGACAAGGAGCTACAGTCTACAATACAGAAACTATGGATGGACATCAGTGGCTACCTTCTTCTTGGTACATGCTATGTGCTAGTGTATATCTCTACTAGCACTAGTCTGTGCCTGGGAAAAGGAGCTTCATTCTACAATACAGAAACTATGGATGGACATCCGTGGCTACCTACTGATTGGTACATACTATGTGCTGGTATATTTCTATACTAGCACTAGCCTGTGCCTGGGAGCTTCATTCTACAATACATAAATGATGGATTGATATCAGTGGCTACCTACTTCTTGGTACATACTATGTGATGGTGTATTTCTATACTAGCACTAGCCTGTGTCTGGGACAAGGAGCTACATTCTACAATACAGAAAGGATCGATTGACATCAGTGGCTACCTACTTCTTGGTACATACTATGTGCCGGTGTATTTCTCGACTAGCACTAGCTTGTGCTTAGAACAAGATGCTACATTCTACAATACAGACACTATGGATGGACATCAGTGGCTACCTAAATCTTGGTACATACTATGTGCTGGTGTATGTATCTACTAGCACTAAACATCGCTTACGACAAGGAGTTACAGTCTACAGTACAGAAACAATGGACAGACATCAGTGGCTACCTACTTCTTGGTACATACTATGTGCTGGTGTGTTGTTCTACTAGCACTTACCTGTGCCTAGGACAAGGAGCTACATTCCACAATACAGAAACTATGGATGGACATCAGTGGATACCTACTTCTTGGTACAAACTATGCGCTGGTGCATTTCTTTACTTGCATTAGCCTTTGCCTGTGACAAGGAGCTACATTCTACAATACAGAAACACTTTGATGGACATCAGCGGCTACCTACTTCTTGGTACATACTATGTGCTGGTGCATTTCTCTACTAGCACAAGCGTGTGCTTCGGACAAGGATCTACATTCTACAATACAGAAACTATGGATGGACATCAGTGGATACCTACTTCTTGGTACATACTATGTGCTGGTGCATTTCTCTACTAGCACTAGCGTGTGCATGGGACAATGAGCTACATTCTACAATACAGACACTATGGATTGACATCGGTGGCTGCCTACTTCTTGGTTCATTCTTTGTGCAAGAGTATTTCTCTACTAGCACTAGCGTGTGCTTGGGACAAGGAGCTACACTCTACAATACAGAAACTATGGATGGACATCAGTGTCTACCTTCTTCTTGGTAAATTCTATGTGATGATGTATTTCTCTACTAGCACGAGCTTGTGCTTAGGACAAGTAGCTACATTCTACAGTACATAAACAATGGATGGACATCGGTGGCTACCTACATGTACTTCTTGGTACATTCTATGTGCAGGTGTATTTCTCTACTAGCACTAGCGTGTGCTTGGGACAATGAGATACATTCTACAATACAGAAACTTCGGATGGAAATCGGTAGATACCTACTTCTTGTTACAATCTTTGTACTGGTGCATTTCTCTTCAAGCACTAGCGTGTGTTTGGGACAAAGAGCTACATTCTAAAATCGAAAACTATTAATTGACATCGGTGGCTACCTACTTCTTGGTACATTCTATCTGCTGGTTTATTTCTCTACTAGCACTAGCGTGTGCTTGGGACAAAGAGTTGCATTCTACAATACAGACACTATTGATGGACATCAGGGGCTACCTACTTCTTGGTACATTCTATCAGCTGGTGTATTTCTCTACTAGCACTAGCCTGTGCCTAAAACAAAGAGTTGCATTCTACAATACAGACACTATTGATGGACATCAGTGGCTACCTACTTCTTGGTACATTCTTTTTGCTGGTGTATTTCTCTTCTAGCGCTAGTGTGTGTGCTAGGGACAAGGAGCTAAATTCTACAATACAGAAACTATGGATGGATATCGGTGGCTACCTTCTTCTTGTTACATTCTATGTGATGGTGTATTTCTCTACCAGCACTAGCGTGTGCATGGGACAAGGAGCTACACTCTACAATACATACACTATGGATTGAGATTGGTGGCTACCTACTTCTTGGTACATTCTATGTGCTGGTGTGTTTCTATACTAGCACAAGCGTGTGCTTGGGACAAGGAGCTACATTCTACAATACAGACATTATTGATGGACATCGGTGGCTACCTACATATTGGTACATTCTATGTGCTGGTATATTTCTCTGCTAGCACAAGTCTTTGCTTGGGACAAAGAGTTACATTCTACAATACAGACACTATTGATGGACATCAGTGGCTACCTCCTTCTTGGTACATTTTATGTGCTAATGTATTTCTCTACTAGCACTAGCGTGTGCATGGGACAATGAGCTACATTCTACAATACAGACATTATTGATGGACATCGGTGGCTACCTACTTCGTGGTACATTCTATCAGCTGGTGTATTTCTCTACTAGCACTAGCCTGTGCTTGGGACAAAGAGTTACATTCTACGATACAGACACTTGCGATGGACATCAGTGGCTAACTACTTCTTGGTACATACTATGTGCTGGTGTATTTCTCTACTAGCACTGGCCTGTGCTTGGGACAAAGAGTTACTTTCTACAATACAGAAACTATGGATGGACATTGGTGGCTACCTACTTCTTGGTACATTCTATGTGCTTGTGTATTTCTCTAAAAGCATTAGAGTGTGCTTGGGACAAGGAGCTACATTCTACACTACAGAAACTTTGGATGGGACTCGGTGGCTACATACTTCTTGGTACATTCTATATGCTGGTGTATTTCTCTACTAGCACTAGCGTTTGCTTGGGACAATGAGCTACATTCTACAATACCGAAACTTTGGATGGAACGCGGTGGCTACCTACTTCTTGGTACATTCTATGTGCTGGTGTATTTCTCTCTAGCACTAGTGTGTACTTGTGAAAAGGAGCAACATTCTAAAATACAGATACTATGGATGGACATCGGTGGCTACCTACTTCTTGTTACATTCTATGTGATGTTGTACTTCTATTCTAGTACTAACCTGTGCTTTGGACAAGGAGCTACATTCAACAATACAGAAACTATGATGTACATCAGTGGCTTCCTTCTTCTTGGGAACATCTATGTGCTGGTGTATTTCTCTACTAGTACTAGCCTGTGCCTGGGACAAGGAGCTACATTATACAGTACAGAAACTATGGATGGACATCAGTGGATACCTACTTCTTGTTACATACTGTGTGCTGGTGTATTTCTCTACGAGCAATAGCCTGTGCTTGGGACAAGGAGCTGCATTATACAATACAGAAACTATGGATGGACATCAGTGGATACCTACTTCTTGGTACATTATATGTGCTGATGTATTTCTCTACTAGCACTAGCATGTGTTTGGGACAAGAAGCTACAGTCTACAATACAGAAACTATGGATGGACATCAGTGGATACCTACTTCTTGGTACATACTATATGCTGGTGTATTTCTCTACTAGCACTAGTCTGTGCCTGGGACAAGGAGCTACAGTCTACAATACAGAAACTATGGATTACATCAGTGGCTACCTACTTCTTGGTACATACTATGTGCTGGTGTATTTCTCTACTAGCACTAGCCTGTGCGTGAGATAAGGAGCTAAATTCTGCAATACAGAAACTATGGATGGACATCAGTGGCTACCTTCTTCTTGGTAAGTTTTATGTGCTGTCGTATTTCTCTACTAGCACTAGCCTGGGACAAGGAACTATGGATGGATATCAGACAATGGCCACCTACGTTTTTGTACATTGTTTGGGATGGTTTATCACTCTACTAGCACAAGCTTGTAGCTGGCTAGATATCCTACATTCTCCAATACGGACAGTATAAATTAAATCAAACAGTGTCTCACTTTTCTTGGTTTGCTGTCTTTCTCTCTCTCTCTACAAACCCTAGCCTGTGCATGACAGGTTACATACAATGGCTACCAATGTCTCAGTAAAATCCTTAGAACACATAGTTTCATCTAATCTTTCAGCTCATTTCAATAAATATAACATACTTTATGACTTACAACATGGCTTCAGAGAAAAGCGTTCCTGCGAAACACAAATTCTACAACTCATTGATGACCTGGCACGAAAAATGACAACTGGAAAACAAACTGATCTAATTTTGCTTGATTTAAGCGAAGCGTTTGACAAAGTGAACCTCCTTAAACTGCTATTCAAATAACAGTAACATGGCGTGGATAAAGCTACTCTCTCATGGATCAAATCATTCCTTATAGGTCGTACTCAACGTGTTGCTCTAGATGGAGAAATATCATCCGAAGTACCAGTGACTTCCGGGGTACCACAAGGGTTTGTGCTTGGTCCGTTACTTTTTTTCTTCTCTATATAAATGACTTACCTCAATCTATTACTTCTCAAGTTCGCTTATTTGCAGATGACACTGCCGTATACCTTACAATCAACAATATGCATGACTGTCATACTCTACAAGAAGGTCTAGATAAACTAATGAAATGGGAACAACTTTGGGACATGGAGTTCAACCCAAGTAAATGCCAAGTATTAAACATAACCAGAAATAAATCAAAACTTTCTTTTAATTACAGACTGCATGGACAAATATTCGAAACTGTTGACAATGCAAAATACTTAGGAGTGGACATTTCAAAAGACCTTTCCTGGAACACCCATATAAATAGAATTACAAATAACGCTAATAAATCTCTTGGTTTTCTCCGCAGGAACATACAGACAAGAAATTCCAACATTCGCCAGCTCGCATACAAGACCATAGTTAGACCTCAGGTTAAATATGCTTCTTCCGTATGGAGTCCTCACACATTACAAAATATACAAAAAAATGAAAATGTACAGCGTCGAGCAGTCCGCTGGGTCAAGCATAACTATTCCCTATATGACAGTGTCACCTCCATGCAACAGGAACTTGGTTGGCAGACCCTACAAGACAGACGATATGATACTAAATTAATCATCTTTTTCAAAATTATCCAAGGTTTAGTGGCTGTGCCCCTTCCATCATATATCGAGAGACCCACCAGATTCACTCGTCACATGCACCTCCTCTCCTACAGACAGATCCATACCACTGCAAATTATTATAAGTTTTCATTCTTCCCAAGTGCTATTGTGATGTGGAACAACCTCCTGTCACTACAGTTTTTCATCTTGATCTTGAAGGGTTTAGGCAGTCCCTGCCTTCCCCTTCTGCCCCTTGAATTCCGGGAAACATGTTTTTATCCTTAAATCACTTCACTTCACCCATACTTTTATCCTTCTCACTTTTTCACTTTTAACACTTTTATCATGCACTGACTGCGCACCTGTCAATAATACCCGAAAGGGGAGTTTAGACAGTATTGATAGATAGATAGTACAGAATATGTACTAGGCTGGGCTGAGCCATTTAAACAAATGATAAGTAGCCAACGTTTAATAGATATGCCAACATAACCATTTTTAAAACTTGGTGTTATTGCCTTTTCAAAAAAAAATGTCTATATGTATAAATGTAAACTTTTTTTCATAATGAATAACATAAATGCAGTGTATGCTTATTAAACGGCCATGATTAAAAAGCATAACAAAACTGGCATGCATTTGTTGTAGTTTATTCAAAAATTAGGAAACAAATAATCTCAGTATAGTATCTCAGCAAGAATGAGTGAGATTACAACCTGTAGTAAATGTTTTGTTGCCAACAGTACTTGTAAACAAAATAGCATAATGACAATTTAAGAGAAAAAATCATTTGCAAATTCGGTTAATATATGTAGATTATTCCAAATGTTATATGTTTGTTTAATAAATACATTGCATTAAAATTAAAAAAAAAAAGTGAATAAGTCTACAGATTTTTTTTAAATCCTCAAAATAATGATTTTAGTTTTAATTTCAAATGGTCAACAGACATTTACACCGCTGTAGACCAGTGAAAATACTATGATTAATAATAATTTGCCTTTAATACATACATGTGCATACCTGCTTAACTGAACAATTATATCATTCTCAATAACTGATGGTTGTAAAGATAATATTCTATAAGCACCATATAATTTGATAATCAAAATAAAACTATGTCACTTATATGACACTAACTATATACATCGAATAACAGATCTACACTCACAAGTTGATCAACAGTCGATACTGTTTTTTTGTGACATGGAGAGTAAATTGAGATAAAACAAGCAAATCAAGTAAAAAGAAAGTGAACAGACAATAAATAACAAAATAACACACACATAAAAAACAATTTTAATGATTTTTCAACCCCCTAACCAACCATTCATAGGCATGCGTTGCATGAGGGTAAACAAACAATCTTTTAATTTGTATATTGACTAAAATATATATCTGTAACGTTATTAATATAAAACCCATGATATATATGTATCTATCTATCACAAATAATATGAAAAACTACATTTTCTCACTAAACATACATCATAATTGTGTAAACAGGTTTTCTCTTAAAAATAACTAAAATTTCTTATTTACAATAAACAATACAGATCTACACACATTACAACAATTAAGTGATATTACAACAGATCACATAGATAATTCAACATTACATTCCATAGGCAGCATTCCTGGATTGCTTCATGTTCCTACACAGAAATAATAATTTTAAAAAATCAGATCCTATTATACAGTCTATGAGGTCTAGTGGTTAGGGAGCAAGAGGTCAAAGGTTCGGTGCACGATCTGACATGGGCAGTCAAATCAAGGGGTAATCGCTTGCCTTCCTGTCTAGCGCTGCCATAAAAAAATTAATTGGGAGTTAACCTTTTGATGAGTAAATGTGTCTCACAAGTCAAATAGGCTGGCCCAAAATCACAAAGAGTGACGCTAAAATAGAAAAGTTCATTACTTTATACTATTCAATACCCATACCCTATCTTTTTCAACAAATATTCTGCTTGTTACCAAAAAGATGCCAAGTATATGGAATTTGTTAAAACTATATCTAATTGTAAATATAAACGCAAACCGAAACTCAAATATTCAAAGCTCTATAACACGCCATAATTCCAACTGTCTAGTGTTTGCATATGTTTACCAATACAAAATGAGTTCTTAACATGCAGTCTTAGTGAATAATAATAATTATTTCAAATAGTATTACCTAAATAGTATTTGACATGAACGCAACTACTATATGTCATTCCCATGAAAACAAATAGTCAATATAATTTGTATAATTTGTGATTAAATACTTGATATGTATTTTTGAGCATTATTTCATTTTTTCAACTTGAATTTTTTTTTATACTTACTAATACACAATGTGGAATTAAATAAATGGTAAGTAACCTGTCAAGTATAACATTACATTTTGAGCATGAACTGCTATATCTGATGAATACAATATCAGACCCATGCTCAACCCTGATAGTACATATAACAGTAAGTAAGGGAATGTAAGGTTGATATGGTACTCCAATTACTTGGATCAATTCTAACACATCTCTGACAGTATATACAAATAATGTTATACAGCCAAATATTCTCCAAACAAATCAGTGGAACATTCTAACTAGATAATTAATTTTAAAATATGACCTTTACAATAGACTGTCCTCATTGGGCAAGACATGCATTATCCTATTCAATAGATTCATATTGCATAGGCCAAAAATAACTGGTGTCATGTAAAATAATCACTTTTTGCATACAGTCAAACTGTGGTATATACCCAACGGTTAATGTAACAAAATAAGGTTCTCATACACATACAATTATAAAAACTAGCATAACAACCATTATTGCAAACACCCGTCTGGTGAAAAACGTACACAAATAATTTATTCCAGATTAAAACTAACATAACTTAACACTTATCACAACACTTAATACCAAAGAAATATCACTTTATATACATCACAGTTTTACAATGGATAAACTGGGCCATAAATAATCCCTATTTGTTTTAAACACTAATGTATTGTCACTGTTTCCATAAAATTAGCACTACAGAAAAAAGCCCCTTCTTGGAAACCATGCTTTCACAACTCCTTTAAATACATTTGCTTAAAAATATTTACCCAGTATTTAGACCAATAAAGCAAAGCAGGACATGGTCCTAGGTAAAAATCAAAGTTTGAACAACAACATAAGGACAATTAAGGAAGAGGAATTCAGGAAGGCAAATATTGCCACCAATGCATTTATTCATGACGGTGGTAATCTCAAAGTGGCTAATAGTTGCATTGTCATTTCGCTGTGAATTTGATTCCCAACACAAACATATGAGGGGTGCCATGCAAAAATGGGTCTTAAGCCAGCGTAGCTCCAGACCAGCCTGCACAAACTCGCAGTTAGGTCAGGAGCTACCCTGTATCCTGTCCGCTAAGGAGACTATGAAACTGTGCTTGACTTAATAGTGGACAGCATAACTCCTGACCAGACTGCACAATTGTGCAGACTGGTCTGGAGGTAAGATTACAGCATATGGCATAAGATCCATTTGTGCATGATGTAGCTAATAATAACATGTTTATCCATTAAAATGGAACCATTTGTTCACAACAAAAATAACAAACCTTAAAGTCATTCTACCATGTATATAAATTATAAGCAGGTACACATACCAAAAAATTACATAAATAACAAGATCAGATTTGATTTTTATACTATGTAAACTGTTTACAAAACATACAGTATTCCAGGCTATACACTGAGACCATACATGTCTTGGGACTAGTTTTGTATGGCTTTTATGTTAGCTATTATCTTAGATAAATAAATGTAAGTCCTATGACATACTACACTAAGTAATTCACACACAAATGAAGATAAATAGTTTATGTTTATACTAATGAGAAAAGTAACAAAAAAAGTGAATATAATCAATTTTTTAACACAAGTATGCTATGAAATGATATGAAATTATAAAATTTCTTATTGATTTTTTTTAAATATACACACAACAAAATACCAAGCCCATCCAAACTACAGTTATTGGGCAGAAATGATTTTGTCTATTTTTAGCAACAATGGCCTTCAATATAATAATAATAAGAAGAAGGGATTGTATTATTCCAGTTAGGCCCCTCTTCCCTCCAAAACAAAAACGCATGGTTTCCTCTGCTAACAATCCTAAAAAAGGTGTGTTGTAGGCCAGATTTTTTTTTTATAAATTGTGTATATATGCAAGCAAAATGAAACCTACATTCAGTCATAGTCCAATTATATCGCATACTAACCTAGCTAACAAGTTTTACAAACCGATTTCGGATTAGCACTACTGTCCCAAAGTTATTGCCAAGGGAAAATGTTTACTTAAAGTAAAAAGAGGGAGCAATAACATGATAGTCAAGATGGGGACGTCTATGCCAAGACAGGTATTTTTTGCAGGTACATGTAGCTGTAAATTTGTGATTCCGCTAAGAAATTTCGTAGCGAGTAAAAATTCAAGATATAGAGCCAATATTTATACAAAATGAACTCTAATCACTTTCATACTGATATGGCTTGAATGTGAGCAAACAATTAAACCAAAGTAATAGAGTATAATACAGCAAAAAATACCTCTCTCAGCATGGACATCGCCATCTTGACTATCATGTGATTACCCCCTCTGACTACTGTCCCAAAGTTATTGCCAAGGGAAATTATTTACATTCACTATGCCTGCGTTTTGTCTTGCTTGACATCGGCCATATCAAGTCCCTGTGATCAGCCTTGCAGCAGCAGACTTCTTCCAATCAAAGGAACAATATGGTTCATATTGCAAGAATTGGGACTAAACCTGCACCACAAAATGTGATACTCTTTCGATGGTTCCCTTTTCAAAGCCATGGCTGTAAGCTTCAAATTCCTGCAAGGGTCTGGATCTAGGCCCTCTTGGGAATGTTGCACAATCTCACAACCGATGGCGTTGCTTAATAGGGCAACATGCAGCTGACCTGAAAACACATACAATCTCAGGCATAGAAGATGTGTTCACAATGCTTTGGGTAGTAAATAGATGCCCATGTAATATAGTTATACAATATGAAAGCAAAAAATATAAATCTAAATCATTGCTTTTTCAAATGTGAATTTGTATAAAATGTCAAAAACATCACAAATGAATAACTATGGAATAATAACTTGAATATCACTCTAATCTTAATTACTAAATTTATTAAATAGTTTTTTTATGAAATATTTCTCTTCAGAAAAAGTTTAAATTCTGTTGCATTTATGATAAAACATACAGGTGACATTCCACTAAATTATTGAAAGTAGTGCCTAAAGAGAGCCTTTTCTCTTATTAAATAAAAGCAATTTAACAATCTGGGGCATGTTTTATGTTTATTTCTAATATCCTATATGTGTCGAGAGTATTTTGATGTCTTTAATTGGAGGCTAACTTTAAAGATGAACTTGTATGGGGCTGTTCTTGAAATAAGGCTGCAGAAACACTGATTTCTACTGGTGTCTGCATTCAGCGGAGATTTACTTTCTTAGAAATTGCAAGAAGGTATATTTTTAAATGCAAATATTGGAAGAGGACAAATCTATCTTTAAAATGATACCAGGCCCCGTGTTCACAAAACGATTTTGCAATCGAACATCGATTTTAACTGACATCGATTTTCATTTTTGCCTATCAACTACAATTGAAATCCATTTTCAATGACAAGCAAAATCGATTATTGATTGCAAAAAAGTTTTGTGAACACGGGGCCAGGCTTGCATAATTTGATATAGGAAAGGCAAGAAAAATGCTTTGAAAGATGGCAGTTTTATAATGGGACCCTATGGGAATCAGAATTAGTGCAATCTAACCTAAATAGATTTTTTAACTAAAAAATCATAAATGCATGTTGAATTCTCATTAATACTGTCCTTTGTTTCATATACAAAGAGTAGCTCAGTGTTTGTGGCATTACAATAACATCCATCTACTAATGATCTTTTGCCTATTTTAACAAGAAAGGGGGCATAACTCTGGTGTTTATAACGTCCAATCCAGCCCAATAAGAGTTTGTTTAGCAGTTATCTTCTGATTTTTAATAACACATGAACTGATGATGTTGTGGCAAGATTGGAAGACAAATAAATCAGTAAATAAACAAACAGGGCTTTTTTGTGAATTTTCATGCAAACAAGGAGTCATGGCTCAAATGTTTATTAACCAAACTTACCAATCTCTGGCTTATACTGAGACCTAAATTAATGGTCAGACACAAAATTGCAAATTGAAAAACTGACATTTATTTTTTGCAAAGCTGTCATTTTTTTTTTCTGGAGTATATTCTTAATTCCTATGACCATGACTGGGTTGGTAAATGTGGGCCATGTGCTTACTGCTGTCTTTGTTTGCCTCACAGGTCTCCATGACGACCTTGAACATCCTCACGCACAACTGTTCCCTCCAGGATGGGGCGGATTTCCTCAGATGTTCCTCAAGCTCCACTCCATAGCAACTGAACACCTGCTGTACCCTCGCAGCGATTGCCTCGTCATCACCAATCTGGCTGAAGTAGTCCTCAAACTAAAAGTCAGATTTGTTTTGTAGAAACTTGCCTCGATAAGTAAAACGTAAGATGCAATTTATAAATAGGAAAGGGATGGAACAGCTAATATGGAGTAAGCTGGATAATATTATGGGGAACATTTCCTTTCACAATCCTCCCCCTCCCAAGAACACTCAATGATATCAAACTTTGAAAAATAAGATGCTGCTTTCAATAAACGCAAATGCCCCAGTAAAAACTTTGCTAGTATTAATTAATTGGCCAATTTGAATAAGTCTAGGTCCAAAATTAGTTAATGTCAAGGTCGAAATGAGGTCAGGTGATAGAAGGGGGTGTTCAATGGAAGTTTCAAACCTTGTTAGAAAGTTGTATTGATGTTTAAAAGTCCAAAAGTAGGTCAAGTTCAAAGTCAAAATGAGGTCAGGTGATGTGGGTATGTTGATAGTGTTCAAAGAATCATCCGTGCAAATATCAAAGCTTTTAAGGAAGCTGTATTGATGTTAGACGAAAGGTGTCCTTTCGGGTAAACCAAGAATAAGGACATTCTGAAATAGTCTACATCCAAAAGTAGGTCAATGTGAAGGTCAAAATGAGGTCAGGTGAATTGGGTGTGTTTATAGTGTTAAAAAAAATCATCCATGCAAATATCAAAGATTTGTAGGAAATATTATTGATGCAAAGGGTGTAAGTTTTGGGTTAACCTCATATGGATGAAAAGACAAAGAAGGGAAGTACGGACGTAAATGTTGGCGGCATAAACAGGTATTAAATTAAACAATTTTGGGGAGCATAATAAGATAAAATAAACAGAACCTGAATTAACAACTACGAAAGATTAAGACTTAAATAAATCCCTGTACCTCCTGAATGTACAGGCTCATGTTCTTTAAGGTGTATAAGGCACTGTAGAGTCGCAGTCGGTGTTGGAGACCCTCGTCCCCACACAGGTGGATACTGATGGCCTGATACAGGCAACAATTGCCGAAACCACTTGTTGGGCAGGCCTCATAGCCCACCGGGACACCTCTGAAATACCAGGATTACATTTGAGCCTCGCTATGTGAAAAGGGGGTTTAATGCATATGCGTAAAGTGTCTTCCCAGATTAGCCTGTGCAGTCTGCATAGGCTAATCAGAGACAACACTTTCCATCTAAACTGGATTTTTGTCAGGAACAGTCTTTTTTTAAACGACATATATAATAAAAGTGGAAAGTGATGTCCCTGATTAGCCTGTGTGGACTGCAAAGGCTTATCTTGGACAACACTTTACACACATGCATTTCACCCCCTTTTCACAGATTGAGGCTCATTTTACTTAAAAATGATTACACATTTCAAGTAATATTAATTGAACAAGATATTTCGTTCATAGCAAATGTAAATGGAATTTGTTACTCAAGAAATAACACCATAATTAAACAAAATTAAGCCATAATATAAAGCAGTTACAGTAATTAAGAATTCTAATCATAAAAAGTATTTCTTCAACTTCTCTTAAATGTAAGATTCCATTAACAAAATAACAACAAATTTTAACGATTACAGAAAAATGTTCTGATATTGTCTCTTCGGAAAATAGCTCTAAACTGCATGCCCAAATAAATGATACATGTACCAAGTGAAAGCTGTAATCATGCAAATCGTTTGGTCAATGCATAGGTGAAAAATGTGGCCTAAACATACAAGTCTATTTGCCAGCATTAAATCACAATCAGACACACAAGCAGTCTATCTTTTCAGAAAAAATGCATGATTTAGCCAAAACAATTTTAGTGTAATGTAGACGTGTATATTTAATCGTTACAGACAATGTTTAAAATACTAACAAGTGGCTAAAACTGATATGATTCAATTATTGAACTATCCGAGTTTAAATGACAGCAGATAAACAAGTAATACAAGCAGTCCCGGATTACCCATTAAGCAGAGTAGGCAACTGCCTATGGGCCCCCCGACTTTATGGGGCCCAATGAGTCCGTTAATATACAAATTACAATGATTATTTTCTTAAATTCTATCTCTTATAATTATAATGTCTTATTGGCATTACGGTATTGTAATGACATTTTATACCTATTAAAGGACATTGTCACATTTCATGTCTTGCCAGCCTTGCCACTGGTAGGCTAATTTAAACGAGTGAAATCAACTGGGCACTGGTGTCCTAGTAAGCACTAGGCCTACTAGGGGCCTGGGGCGTGGGCCCCAAAAGTTTCACTGCCTTTGAGCCTCCACAGTACTTAATCCGGCACGGAATACAAGTTAAGCATTATGTATACTTTTCTGTTTTAATTCTCATGTTCTAAATGAACGCTGAATGTCTTTTATATGAAGTTTCTTTTGGGTATGTTGCAATAAAATGGGCTATTTTTAACGACCGATGGACGAATGTGCAAATTGTAGGACCTTATAGCGTGTTTTAAAATAGCATATCTTTCTTTTTTAACTTTTTTGCTATTTTGTAACAGCAATCAACTTTGTTTAAAGCTTTGAATAAAATACCAGGTTGGTAAGCAAAATAATAATCAAATTCACAAAAGTAATTCTTATTTGTATTTCTATTTGGCAAAAATAAGGGTCGGTTCTACCAAAAAACAAAAAAATACAAAAAATTGGCTCCAGTAAAAGAAGTTAACTTTAATGCTGTGGTAAAAAAAAATATGCAGAAAACAAAAAAGGTTTGAGAAATCTTTGACCTTGAAGGATGACCTTGACCTTTCACCACTCAAAATGTGCAGCTCCATGAGATACACATGCATGCCAAATATCAAGTTGCTATGATCAAAATTGCAAAAGTTAGGACCATTTTTCGAAACCTAAACGTAAGTGTGACGGAATTTCAGAAGGACAGACAGACAGACGGACGGTCAGTGCAATCACTATATGCCACCCTACCGGGGGCATAAAAATGAGTATAATAGTCAGTGTCTCAAAAATATGATAAATGTTCCAATTATTTAATGAGCTGCGAGGCATCTGTTCCATATTTCACAATACCTCTCCAGAACACTGGACACTTCACCATTATTAACTTTCACCACAACATCAATAATAGTTAAATAGCAAAACCAATATTCTAACAACATACTTTAGAACAAAAAACTAATATAACAAACATCTTTTAAACATTGGTCACCGGCCTTGTTTAGATTTTATTCACCATTAATCCATTATATAACATGTACTTTTTCATTTAAACTGCAAAATCTCTAATTGCGTCAAACCAATTAATAACCTATGAAAAAGGCAACATGTAGATATAATTAAAGCTGAGATACATAATATACCATTTAATTAAACCACACAATGCCAAAAAAATGGAGAACACGTCAAGTTAAATTTTAAGATTTTTTTTTTTATGTCACCAATTTTTTTTTACTTTTTTAACGACATAAATTGAATTATAAAAAGTTCTGTCTAATAGAATTCTGCGGCCCTGCTCAAATATGTTCATCTTCATGTTGTCATCATAAAACAAAACAAGAGTTCCGCGGTCGGAGATGACCGCATTGAAGCCGGATTTTTGATTTAAATGACAGGAAAGTACCTTTCGTGTTTTTGTCAATGCACAGTGACCTTGACCTTCAAATGAATGACATTGAAATGAGCAGTGGTGATCTTCTAGTACTGGCCAACCTTTATGTCAAGTTTGAAGACTCTAGGTACAAGCATACCAAAGTTATAACATGGAATAAGAACTTTAACATTTTTACCTACCAAAGTTATAAGAACTTTAACATTTTTACATTCAAGGTCACAGTGACCTTGACCTTAGAATGAATGACCTTGAAATGACCAGTGGTCATCTAAGTGTGCTTGCAAACCTTCATGTCAAGTTTGAAGACTCTATGTCCAAGCATACCAAAGTTATAACAATTTTAACATTTTAACATTTAAGGTCACAGTGACCTTGACCTTCAAATGAATGACATTGAAATGACCAGTGGTCATCTTCTAGTACTGGCCAATCTTTATTTCAAGTTTGAAGACTCTAGGTACAAGCATACCAAAGTTATAACATGAAATAAGAACTTTAACATTTTTACATTCAAGGTCACAGTGACCTTGACCTTCAAATGAATGACCTTGAAATGTCCAGTGGTTACTTACTAGTTCTGGCCAACCTTCATGTCAAGTTTCAAGACTCTAGGTCCAAGCATACCAAAGTTATAACAACTTTAACATTTTTACATTCAAGGTCACAGTGACCTTGACCTTCAAATGAATGACCTTGAAATGTCCAGTGGTTACTTACTAGTTCTGGCCAACCTTCATGTCAAGTTTCAAGACTCTAGGTCCAAGCATACCAAAGTTATAACAACTTTAACATTTTTA